>QYAH01000111.1:0-151230 GCA_003988945.1 Chaetoscypha palmicola | reverse complement strand
TCCCGGAGAGTATTCGGAGCGCTCTCCCGCTCCTCTCGCTCCTCTCTCTACTAAACTACCCCTTATAGAAAGAGCTATATCTTAATAACGATAAGGATACACTTATAAGTTATAACGACAAAATTATAGAGCTTAATAAGAGCTATAAATTGCCCTTACTAGCTTATTTCTACGTCTATATATAGGTGTAAAAGTACGTGTTCTAAGAGAGAGTGTTTAAGTAAGAGCGGGCATACATAAAGTTGTGCTAAAATCTCGATTTTGCGACCAAACTTTCTCAGACGCTGATCGTGGATTGTGGTAGTGGTGGGTTGTGATTGGTAGGGGTGGATAGGGTGGGGCGTTTTAGGGGGTGTGGGTCGGAATACACGATAATAGCGTCTGATTTATGAGATAAGTCCGGAGACGAATCTCCGCGATGTCACGTGCATTCTCAATTCCAGGTTCCAAGGTTCCAAAGGCCCGAGCGCTCAGGTCTGAACTCGTGAGTGTGAAATCTAACATTGTGGTGTCAATTGGAAACTGACTCAAGTACCAAGGTACTGACATCTCACATACGCTCAACGACGGCAGCGATAGGGACGACATGCTTTCATAGTACTCGAGGTCCGTGAAAACTACGAAAGCCGCTCGCCCTATTTCCACATCGTCTTTCTCATGTGTTTAGCTCGCTCTAGTCATATCCCCCTGAACTCAGTGCCGCAGTGTCACAGAAGCGAGCACCTGTCCTGCTCGAGAAAGACGGTTGGATAGGCATTCGCCCTCTTCGACCCAACATAGTCCCGATTCGGTCACCTCGAAGCCAACTCGCAAAAGCTTACATTACCCTTGGGTACGTACCTGTGAGCCGCTCTATCAGGGCGCGATGTGACATCTTACCTTTGTTAGGACTGCGTTGCGAGAAGGCAGTGGGAGAGTTGGCAATGATCGGAGCTTGGTATAATATCGGTCCAGTCAAGCGTCGATTGGTATCACTGCTCTCGTCTTTAGATAGGCAAAGGTTGTATAGCACAAAAATCTCAAAGCCACTTCGGGTGCTATTTTGCGGCTCAGACGAGTTCAGTTGCGAATCTTTACGCTCAATCCATGCGGAAAGCCAACGGAATCCGGATCTTATAGCGTCAATTGATGTGCTACTCCGTACCGCAAAGAAGACCGGGAGAGGTTTAAAATACGAGCGTGAAGGTAGAGTAATTCGAATCAACGAAAGTTTAGGTACAATAGTTGACAAAACAAGTGCCAATCAATGCTGTTGCTCGAGAGCTAGACCTTCCTATCCATGAGATTAATAGTTTCTCCAACTGGAGCGTAAGTCATTATGTGCAATAGGATTGTTCATTGCTAATTTCAACAAGCTACCGAGACCGCAAAATGAAGCTATAAACATCATAATAGCAGTTTCTTTTGGCTTGTTTATACCATCTCAACTTCTCAAAAGTGCTGAATATGGGGGCTTGAATGTCCATCCCTCTCTACTGCCCAAGTATGACCCTGCTGCTCTTCCAAGCAGCGAAAGCTAACGTCTTATTAGCCTCCGAGGAGCAGCTCCATTGCAACACACAATTCTAAATGGCTTAACTCACACAGGCGTTACTCTTCAAACTTTAGACCACAATGCTTTCGATCGAGGCACAATTCTATCTCAGACAGAACCGCCGGGAATATCGATGGTAGAATCTGGAACCTCACCACCGTGGACATATGATAGCCTGCTCCAGATGATCAAACCGAAAGCAGCCAAGATGCTAATTGACGGCTTACGGAATCGAGTTTTTGTACCGCCTCTTGTTGATGTTGGACATTATTATGAGAACGTACCTCAGAAACTTGCTTCCAAAATCAAGCCTGACGATCGCCTCATTGACTGGACGCGTTGGAACGGAAACAGAATTCTTCGGCAGTCAAGAGCTCTCGGAAGACTGTGGAGTATTCATTATCACGTCGGCCAGAACAAAGAGTGCCGCGTCATTTTCGAGGACTTTGAGCGCCTCAGCATGGAATTCGCTTATAAAGCGTTACAAAATCTCGAGAGCGGCATGTATGAGTCTTACCAAACTCAAGCAACGAGCGCCAACAATACCAAGTCGACAGTGGAGTGGTTTAGCCAAGGGGAGTCGATTGTCGTCATTAACCGCGTTCCTTTAGAATGTCTCCTAGTAAAGAAGATAACTGTGGAAGGTAGGGGTACTAAATCAGCTCGCCTTGCAATGTTACCATTGTCTATCAAGACTCCGCATACACAAGGCGGCCCCTTGCAAGATCAAAATTGATTAGGTGAAGATTCGCTTGTTCAAGGAATTATATAGCAGGGTCGTACCGAATGCAATTATATATTGCACAACTGCAACGTGCAAGCTTTCCAGGTCCATTTGCCTAAGGGATCTAGACCTATGCATATCAATCGAAGTTTCCTTGCGAAGGCTATGTTGCGGACAGTTGAAACGACCGCGTATAGTACATGAGGCCATTTACCTAGATATAATTTAGTTGAACATTAAAAGGGGGCAATGTTAGACAGGATGCTCCTACAAAAGTATTATGCTCTACTTCGAATTTTTCACTCTCACCCGCTCAAGCTATTGCACAATTGGTGAAGGAACAAATTAAGAAAATTCACCACGCCTTATGTATGTACCGTAGGTCTTGTATTAGCAACGCTAATACAAGACCTTGCGCTTGCTTGAAATCTCTATCTGTTCCTCATTGTTTTTAGTTGACTCTATCAGAAATCGAGCCATTGGCAAACTGCAATTTTATATCACCATTTGTCGCCCTGCAAAGGAGCCATATGCCAAAAACCACTGATTATAATGGCTCTACTCGAACTAGACGAATTGCTCATGTTAGTGAGCGCCAAATTTGGGGGCTAAATCCTTTCTAAAGAGAAATCAGAAGTTTTGGTTGCCATTCATGGTCCCTCTAGCGGCGATTAGATAAGTGGAACTTACATAATACATTCTATAAATTTTTTGGATATGATTTGATTCGTGGCCTCTAATTGAATCAAATCATCAAAAAAAAGTTTTAATGCAATTACATTTAATTATGATGATCGTTCAGCTTGCTAATCAGACAGCTAAGACTGTGTAATACTAAATGTCGTATTACGAAGAATCAGCCAAACGGGGGGGGGTTCTCGCTTAATCACGCCACGTAAGGTTATTTCTATCTCCTTTTTAAACTATTCTAAAGTGTGCTAGTAAAATTATTAAGTATCTATAGCTCGCTATGTATCAGTAAGCTATTCACGCCTTGCAAATCTTTATAACATTATTGTGTCATAATTTATTAATGTTAATGTTAACAGTGATTAGTATACTACAGTATATTAATAAAATCAAAGTATCAAAACCGTTCAAGTAAAATCTTTTTTGCGTGAGTATTTTGGGCACCCATGCTTCAGCATAAAGTCTGACTGGAGTTGGTAAATTGTACAGTACATTGTATTCGGAGTAACTTTGTCTACTAATGTTGTCATCAAGTGTTGTTCTTTTTGGAAATGGTAATCATCTTAATGGTTCACTTCGCACTAGAGATCAAGCCTATGATCACTCATATGACACTGGGCTTACTTTTAGCATCCCCGTACGGGCGAGTCTTGATTAGAGACGACTATACAAAAGGATGCGGTCACCGTCTCAGTGGCATGCATGGTTAATAAAACATCCGTCTTCCGCAAAGCAGCACGTATCTACAGTATTAGTGGTCATGTTTGAGTAAGATTCAGCGAGATCAGAGGGCTATTACGGTGCGTCAGAATTAAGCGAAAATATTGAAATACAGATACAAAATAAGGCATCGATTCTATTTCCTGATATTGATGGTACAGTGGTTGACCTGATTACCTACGCTTTTGCTCTCTCTTCCCACTCGTCGCATGTTCATATTTGAGATAAATCCTACTGCAGACCGTGCGGAGAAATTGACCTGTATGTGCACGTGGACGGATAGTGAATCACATACGGATGTTGCGGTTGGTTGTGTAGTCAATTGCATTACTGATTATACTGTACGAGACTTCAGGAAAACCTTTTCCCGGCGGGCAGGTCCTCGTGTAAAGTTTTTGCGATCAAGTGAATAAATGAGTATCATAACTAACGTCCTCGCCACCTTTGTACAGTTTCTTGTCTTGCAGAAACATCATCCCATCCGATCATCCCAATGCAGTTCAACATCCCACCTCTGGTCGCCCTTCCACACCTTCGCTCCATCGTTCATTACCGCAACTGCGCTCCTCAGATCTCTTCCCATCCCAGCTGGTCCACTGGCTATGACTCTCGTCCTCATCGCCGAATCTGCTCTAGTCTCTAGAAAGTCAGAAACTATGGATGCTAAAGAAGGACGCACGGCCTTCAAATAAGTTGTCTGAACACTGGCGTTTCCATCAGCGGGAATTGAGGAACAGCAAGGGTTCGAGACAGATGAGACAGCAGAGATCTCAATGTCCGCCTCGGACTTGGTAGGAAGACTTTCCGTAGATGGAGCAGCCGAGGATGAGGTTTCGGATTCTTGGGTTACGTAGATGTGAATTCTCATATTCACATTCTCACTATTCGTACGGCGCTTTAGTTCAGATAGCTCTGAGGCTATCCATTCCATGTTTGAGGAACGACGAACTACCCAGATGAGATCGATTGGGACGCCCTTAAAGGCTTGGGATGCGCTAGCAGCGAGGACGACTGGGAGTGTGAGGGAAATGCCTGTGCCACCCGCAATTGTGAGGAGATTGGTTGCTTCATAACCCGTGTTCGGGTGTGATGGAAGGAGGGGAGTTCCGTAGGGTCCGCAGAGAATTACTGGAGTAGATGTTGAGCTGAGAGGAGCTCCCCCCTTTGACGGGAGCTCGCTTAGTCTACCGAGCGCGAGTTCTTTTAGGCGACGAGTCTCTCCCTTGCGACACCGAATAATGTAAATGTGATGTGGAAGTGCCGGGTGTGACTCTGGGACCGATGCTACCGTGAGAGGATGGGATTGCCAAATCGTGAGTGCTGGGAAGCAGAGGAAAAAGTGCTGTCCTACTTTCCAAGCTTCGTGGTTGTGTTTAAATTCTAGACGGACTACCCCTCCATCCACATCCTCAAAGTACTCTACTGACGATTGCGCATTGTGGAATCCAAAGTCTGGGACGGTCTTAGTCCGATATCTGGGAAGTCTAGATGACGTTATGAAATTGAGTGACTCACCTCTTGTGCCTCTGATATATCCAATGTGGATTAGAAGAGTTCGTAGAAATCTTACTCCCCGATCCAGCCCCCAGATTCCAAGAGAGGCGATCATCCAGCAAGCTAATTGACTCCAGTGTCCCCAGCATGCTCCCAGGTACAGCATTGCAATAACGTAATGAGACTTCCGGAAGAATTCATGGCCAGTCCATCGGATGACTCTTTGGAAGCTCAGGAAGAAAAGCAGGCTGATGAGAACCAAAGCCACGCATCCCCATATCATGTACTTCTGAACAATCCACTCTCGATAGACTTTTGGCTGAGGTTGGTAATACAATCCTTCTATCAGAGTCCACCCAAATGTGTGAAAGACCGCTTGAATGTAGATGACTCGACCAAGCCACCGGTGTAGGAAGTTCAGTGATTGATACGGAATGCCGGTGACAAGAGTGAGAATGGATTCTCTCGTCGATAGAGCTACCGTCAATGGAGTCAATGCATACGCTAGCGCACCAACCCTATCCGACCAACCTCCAAATCCGGTTCTCTTGTTTGTCAATGTACTGCCTTTGATAGGTGTGATCCACGTCTTATAGACTATCCCGACCATTCTGTCCGTAATTAGTCACCTATTTTGCAAAGCAATTGTCGCGAGATACGCACGAGAATATCAGCAAATATGCCAGCAAGATTCCCAATACCAGCAGCTGTAAACGCGTTACATGACCGAAAAATCCAACAAAGCTTTCTGGAAGAAGCCATTTCCTCAAAGAAGCTTGAATTGAGGTCCAGCCTCGATAGAAAGCGCTGTTTGGAGATGCCATTCCGTTCTTTTCTGTTGGCAAGTTACGGAGTGGGCTCGGTCTGAGGGCTCGAAATGCAACAATGGTGAGCAAGATAGCTCCGATCACTGCCCACATAATAAAGGTGTACAGCATCGACATATCGTGCATCCAGTACACGTCTACGAGGTACTCGCATGATCCGGCGTCCTTAGTACAAGGAAGAATTTGGTCCACGTATCCCCACTAGATCATCTTTTAGCATCGTTCACATTGACTACCAAAATGTTTCGCAAGTCATGATCGGAAACTGATGAAGAGCCAAAAAGCAATACCATGGTCAAAACTCAGAAGTGAGATAGATCAACATACGTGATAAACATTGTAAGAGGTTGACGTGTGGTCTTGGATGTGTGCACGCCGATCGAGAACCATTTCTGCAACAGTAAAGGACAAACCTGACTTCAATGGGACGAAAGAATTGTTGTAAAACAGAATAATGGCAAACACTTCTATTTGAGCTTCTAATTGAGCTTCTAATTGAGCTTACTCTAGAAGTAGCTGCTAGTGTTGAGATCTGCTCTAGGGCTAGTGGTGGATCCTGTGAGCATATTTGTCGAAATTTTCCTATTATTATTATTCGGCAGCTGTCGCCTCCCCACAAGAGCAGCGACTACTGCCAGATGCAGAGTGCGTAGTCGTTGCAGATATAAGGCAAGCTTGCGTTTGATTGACCGCACCAATGATTAAAGTTTCAATGGAGACATTGTGGGTGGTCGCACACAGGGAAGCCAAGAAGGCCAAGAGACGATTCTCCATTGAGCCGCCCACTCTTCAAAGCACCGGCGTTCGTAAAATGCGCTCAAACAAGCTCAGAAGTTGCCCGCGACCACATGTGTCATTTTGTTATGACTAGCAATCGAGCATTAACAAGCATGAGAATGTTTCCGTTTTGGCGGGGGTTTCAAGACGGTGGACTGTACTGTACTGTACTGTACATGAAGTAGAGCGGTTCTTCGGGGAGTGGAGGACTCTGTATTTTAGGAAAGTAAATTGTAGATAATATTTGCATAGGGTCCTTCCACATTACCTTTCTTCTCAAATCCTTTCTTCTCAAATCCCAAGAATATCTCAGAACGCGGCTTGCTAGAGTCTACCTTTACCAATGTTCTGCCCACGCTCCTCCCGCGTCGCTTGCAGGTTCTGAATTAGATAACCTTTCCATATCGATACACTGCCTGCCTGCCTGCCTTTCTTTGCGAGTGTTGCTAATTATTGGCTGTTGCGGGTGAGAGGGCGGTGAGCAACTCTCGGTCTTGATAGATGAAGACCACTTGACTTCTCGGTTTTCGAGATACTAAAACTGAGAGATTGCCGACAGAAGACTTGCCGCTCGTGGAGGTAGGAGGCTCGACGAATCGACACCGGGCTTGACCTCTGTTGTTTATATACGGCCTCTTGGAGTTTTCAGAGCGTTCGGGGATGACTTGAGTCTTCTCAAGGCCATTGCTGCTGCCGAATACTCTTCGTGGAATCTTTTGATTTGTGCTACAGCAACGGATCATCGGTGCTCGTCAGTCTGATCACAGAGAGGGACAACATGATAATCATCTCCGCCTTTCTAGTTTCGTTAGGGAGCTCCCGTGCGGATCCGTCAAAAGGAAAAGAACAAACATTTCGGTGCAATACTTCAGCAATATAGGCCATCGGTACTAAAGGATTGGCGTGCTTCACGAATGCATCATCAGGAAAGAGTAAAGTCGCTTGTGCAACAGAAGGGAGTGTGCAGTCCTTTTGCGATTGTGTCCGTACTGAGTATGATACTGATCTACCCACTCCGTGCCTCGAGAGTGCGATCGCTATGAGTATGGGATCTGCTGATCGGACTGAACTGCGATTACTTGAGAGACAAAATATGACATCGATGTATGGAGAGCAGACTGCCTAGGTCGGCGTTGAAACCTGGAATAGTTGGATAGCTGGTTGGACGAATATAGGAGCGGGCGGGGACAGTGCCACTACTGTACTCTATACAGTAGCGGCCGTCTGATCTGCTCTGTGCTCCCGCGCTATACAGAGTACTCGACACAACCACATCTCTCGCGATACCGTTATATGTTTCTCAGTGATGCTTTAAGTCTCGCACGAAGCTTACATCAATGTCATTGATCATTGCCTTTGCTGTTGCGAATTGACTACGTCAGCTCTTACAGTGCAATTGCCGCAAGAATTGCATCGCCAAACAAACATCAACCGTGACAACGATAACGACAACGACAGACTCGTGAAGAGATCCATAGGATGGTTTGCTTGCTGCTGCAAGCTTCTTGTCATCATTTAACAATCTGTCATTGAGCTTGGGGCCGCCAACACGTTCATCACAAGCGCACAACGCCCCCTTTCCAAAGGCATCCATTCGGACAGTTAGATCAATCGACCGACCAGCCGGTCTCTGCGCGAGGAGGGACTCTCACTGAGGGGCAGTTGATTCTCCTTCCTGTGCTGTGCTGCTTTGTGCTAATGAAGTCGTCGCATTGCAGGTGCCATACCTACGAATATGCCCACGAGTACCAATGCCCTTCATAAGATTATCATCACGAGACTCTTGCCATGCAAATGGAACAACAAAGACCTACGGAAAGTTAGCGCATGGCCTTTATACTTTGACGGCAGTTCGATAGCGAAACGCTTAGAGAGCAATATCGGGGGGCTCATGATACTTGGGCTTGGTCTGATCTCCACCCGAAGGCCAAATCGCACACGGGTCAGCATAGAGCGGAGTATAATTAGGCTACCTGCTCGAACAAGACCGGGTTTGTGGATGTGTGACATTGTGGCAAATGAGTTGGATCACTAGCCCTCTGCCCTTGCCAGACCACTGCTTGCTTAGAGGAATACTAGTCGGACAGCGGTGGCAATCAGAGACAGGATATGACCCTAATGGAGATAAGAAGAAGCATCAATTTGGAGGGATCGAACGCCGAACGCCAATAACAACCACGAATACGGAAAGGGTTGGACAAAGGGGCGAGGAGATTACACGGGAATGTCTTGGTCGCCACAACAGTCCTCCTAATCTCGAGACCTCCCAACTATCTTGGAGACGTAAGGGTGCATGGGAGACCTGGACGTAGGCACTTCGCAAAGGCTACTGGAGAACATTTTACAGCCAAAGGATTCGATGAACATTCGGCCATTGTCTCCCCGCATATCACACAGTGATATGGGGCTTTCCACGTGCACCTACAACTCTTAGGAAACGTAGGAATGGCAAAAAAAAGCCATCGAAAAGTACCTCCAAATCCAAGGGTCATTCGACTGATCTGGATTCCATGCAGTGCTGTCTCAACAGCGGCACTTTACATTGAGATAATTTACAAGGACTCGTGATCCCTTGTATGGAAACTACATTTTCTCCGTAGGCGCCGAAGTGGAATGTCCATTGATGGACTGTGGCCACCATAGTTTGCCCACGAAAGCCCTGAACAGAATCGAGACACATCGAGTATTGAATACGAACGAGCAGTTTGTGGTATTGATGATCAAGCGAGAAGAAGTAATTTGGGGGAGTATCATTCGAATTTTCATACACTTGACGAAGCGAGTGAGGTCAGCTAGCATGTCACAGTAGCGACTGCATGACGATGCCTTCACTCGCTTTCATGACATCCAGATTTGTAAGACCCCCAATGATCATCGAAGCAGTCACTCACTCGGATGTAGTAGATACTTCAACTTTTCCTCGTAAATCCTAAACGTAATCAGACTTTAGGAAAAGTTGGAGAGAATGAGAGATCAATGAATATATCCGGCGCTCCGGACAAAATTCCCACTGGGGAGGAAAAGATGACCTAGGGAACATATTTTTTATACTTCCTGGTGTCAATAACCTCTTGCTCAGTGACAGGAGTCACTTGTCCTGCACACAGATAGCCTTTGCGCACAGTCGCCTTGGAATCTTACGAGCTCTGCCTGTGAGCTCTTGAAACCCTGCTTGAAGCCTGCCGAAGTCTGTCACACTAAGGCCGACGTTTGAGTAACACCAGAACAATTTTACACGCGTGCTACATTTTCTTCCATGTCCATGTAGAGACAAGTGGGAGACCCCTATACATGGGATTTACAACTTGTTCCTACATGTGACTGGAAGTGTATACAACACGAGCTCATCCAAATGCCCGGATTTGGAAGTCCGAGATCTGTTTTCCTGTTGATCCTATACTCTGATTCTGATCAGATAGGGGGGCACTTGCCATATATCCTACTCTGAAGATGGGCACTTTGTCAAACAAAGTCTGGGCCGGTCTAAGTGAAGTCTCACTGGACTTGGAATACTTCCGAGGCCTTCGTTGCAGTCCAAGATCCTGTATGTGGACGTGATTGTCTATAGTGAATTTTGTCACAACGCAAGAGGCATTATCGAGTGCATTGGGAAATCTACCGGGCTTTAGCTCACTGGAGCCATGTTGTCAGGTTTGGGCTTATCAGCATAGAACCGCTGTCGGCGGTAGAAAAGTCCAACGCATTCATTGGACACTTGCCCTATATGCGCCAACATTGTCCTTGTTGTCCGCTTTGTCTTTCACCGTAAGAAGCACTTGAGGTGGTGTGGCATGCATTGCGTATCTGCGGATCTAGCTGGGTATGCGCCCCTTGTGTCGGCTTTGCTCATAGTGCTCATTTGAGTTATATCGAGCGGCCGCATCGCTTCGCGACTTCTTTCCGTTACTTTGAGTTGCGCAATTGGCACCACTCACCAAATTAGAGACCCGATTCCAGAATAATGTATCCGTGTGCAATTCTGCCCCTTGTGCTCGCTTAAATCCCTACTTCCGCAGCTTTGCGAATGGATGATATATAATATCACTCACCACGGGGCAGCAAAGGGTGAGATGAACGGCGCTCATCCGTAGGCCAGTAGCCTGTCTTCCTATCGTACCAGGGGTGATGTACCTTTCGCTTGCCAACCCTGCTGTTCAAATCCGAACCGAGCCCCGTCTTATCCGATGGTAATGTCTTCTGCTATTTTGCATTGCATGCCAGCTCCCCAAGGGAAGATCTTCTCTCGAGAAACGAATTGTCTTGTTGTCTTTTTGTCTTTTTGTCTTGTTGTCGAGTGCTTCGATTTTAAGTTATGCAGTATGGAATCGGTGTACCCCTATTAAGGTAGACCGGTTGTTTTCTCGCACTAGAAAGCAGTTAGCGTTTGCATGTCCTACGTTCTTTGTATTGTGTACAACCTTGATGACGTCCAATGAGCGAGTGCTTCTGCAATTCTCCGTGACGGGCCCTGTATATCATTCCTGCCTAGAGCGTTGTCGCATAACGTTGATTGGTTTACCTTTTCCTTCCCCGTCTGTTTCTTCTAGTGAAGTCTTCATATGCTCCCGGTAAATTGGACATTTCCTAAAGCAATGCTTCACATTCCCTAGCCTGCGTGGGAGTTCTTCGCCTCGGCTACTAGGCATGATAGAAGAGCCGACACTAATGTGCTTTGTGTATGCTGTGGTTATGGCAACGTTCTTTATGGTCGCTGTTCTCGAAATTGGACTCGGCTTTGTTCTGATAGGATGCTTCGAGCAATGGTCCCCGCGCAATAGCTTTGCCGGAATATTTAGGGCTTCCTGTTATCTTGTGTTAGCTTACGGACATGTCCTTGTCAATGAAGACAGTGCTCTATAGAGCTCCAAGTGCCCTCTTCCTTTGATGTATCCCGGTATACCTTTAAGATACTTGAGTGGGGAGGCTTTATATGGCACTTCTCATTCCTTTTGCCCTACATAGTGCCTCATCATTTGGCAATGATGCGCTGGCCGTATTGTGCTTTGACGCGGTAGGTACCTATAGATGTTCTTGGCCAAGTCCTTTGGGCTCACATTTAGTTGCAATTTCGTTCTCGGGGCTGGAGCGGACTTCTCGCAAGCGTTTAGAAAGACCCTCTTTAGCTACCCAGAGCATTTGATCGTCTCTTCCAACTGAAGTTGTTCTTTGTAGCATCCCCACGTTCTGTATTCGCTCGTAGTCATGTTCTGCATAGTGTGTTCTCGCGTGTCCTCCCAGACGGCTCTTCGGCTGGAAGTATTCCTCGATATGTCTGGACCCCTTTGGATTGTATGCTTCATAGTTCGCGTTCGTTGCTGACTTCTGGTGCGTCTTTTATGCCCCCTGCGTTTCTTCAGCGCTGTGAGAGCCTGGACTCTGCAATCTGCTATTCCAAGTCCTTGCTCTCTAGCAGACCCTATATCTCTACTGGAGTATCTATAGCCTAGACTTTTCGATCGTATCGTCATTGCTCGCAAAGTCGCGGGCAGGAGGGTCAGAGTTGAGGTCGCGTCTGAAGCGTCGGGTTTCGTCTGCAGATTCGGGATCTTTGTAGGATGCTCTGATTCTATTTGACGTTAGCCAGCGCGAAAGAAGACTTCTCTCCTCGGAGACGCACCACCAGTCGGCCCTCTGCTGTGTAGTGGCAGAAGTTCTGCGGTTCAAAAGCTGCCCCCGCGGCGGGGTTTGTTTCTGATATCTCGAAGAGGAAGAGGAGCGGGCGCGGAGCTGGAGCGTTGGCGGCAAGTCTCTGAGAGTTACCATGCCGCTTCCTAGTGTTGGACAAAGCCCAGGAGACACTGTATCTTAGAAATGGATAATCTATGTTGGACATGACCGTCGCCGTCTCCTATCTCCTCAATTCCTACAAGTCATCAAACCTCATTTGATATGCCATTACTTGATCTGACCCCATCACGGGTGAATGGCTCGTCCTTTCATCACGATGGTCATCGAATCGCATTTCAGTCTTTAATTTCACAATCAACAGTCTACAAACTAGTCATTGGGCATTCTACGAACAATTAGGGACTGGTCAAAACAATAGTCTAAGTCTTGTTCTATACGTCTGAAAGTTTCCAAGCGTGCAAGACTCGGTAGAGAACAGCACACTCATATATGGCACCCGTCATAACAATCGCAAGAGGCTAATTTAGCGCCGTCGCTGCGATGTGCAACAAAAAGCTTGAGCTTGAAGAGGACACACTTGCTAGCCCTCTTCGCCAATTCTCGGCACACTCACAGCCTTGATTTCATCATCTCAAAAATCCATCTCTGTGAATCATCCTGTGTTTCCCCACTCCACGTCTCTTCCACTCATAAAAGCGTCCTACATCTCCCACTACAAACACAGATCTACAGCAATCTCTCTCGACTCCATTGACTCCGTTGACTCCGTTGACTCCAGCACCAGGTGGTCTCTTAAGGATATATATCTGTGCATCTTGCCTCTGATCCGTCGTTGAAGTGACGTTCAGGCTGGTCCTCTACCTTCTGTCACGCTGTTTCGAGCAAGACGCCAACCACGTCTTGACATCTCGCGCTGCCTTGTGAGTGTTCTCCTTCTTACAGTCAATACATAGCAATCCGCAGGGCATGCTATAGCTGTTCTCCTGCTGCTGCGCGCCCAGCACGCTCAGCCTACCGTGATCTGGCTCATGGCCAGTTCTCTGTGGGCAAATTCACCATCTGGGGTAGATTCAGCTCTGCGGACGTCCCCCTGTCACTTGACGTTGTTTTGGCAACGCGCTCAAGTCGGACGCTGGCACCGCGAAGGCTCAAAGCTCAAGTATCATTGTCTTTTGGGACTGCTACTGCTACTGCTACGTGTCTATTACAGCTCACAACTGCCAATCCCAGGTGGTCGAGCGAGCTCTTTGCTGATATCAACATCCCGATACACTTCACCACTTCTTCTTCACTGATCAGGCAAAGCCAGAGGCTCTCCGTCTGTACACAAGAAGTGCTCTTCAGCTAACTGAGACCGCAGCAGAACTTCTCTAGTCTCTGACAACATCCGCTAGTCGCTAGCGCCGATCTCGCTTACCAGCATCGCCATCTGATCCGAATCCTCTTCTCGATCTTCACAGACACAATCTTGCGAGGATCTCCATCAAACCCTACCACCTCACATCACGTCAACCATCAACAAAGGTATGTACTGTCCTGACAGTCTTGTCATGGTGTGCAACACACGTTGCTACTTGAGTACCTACCGATGCTCGCTACCCCTTTTCCCAGCCTGCGAGACTTCGAGGTAGTCGTCGTCTTTCAATATGTCGCAGCCATTTCCACAGTGTCGAGGACGTCGTCAAAACTATGACCTTTCCAATCTCGAGCCTTGGAGCCAGCTCCACCTTCATAGAGGGTGGACATGCCTCGTTACTCCTTTCTTCGAGAGTGTTTACCCAGAATCGTCTGTTGACGAGTGCTAATGTTTACCTGACTTTTCAGATCTCGGACGAGCGCTTTGCCTCTATCCACACCTGCCTGTCGTGAGTTGCTATACCCTTCATCTTGTTTGTTTTGGGACTGACCGTGTCATTAGTTATAAATACAGTCTCTTTTTGCGCTAAATAACTAGTAATCAGTAAGTCACCTCCTGACATCAAACTCGACAACTCGTCTGGGTTTTGGTTTTTCAGTTACACCTCGATGTTTGTGGGAGATTCTTCCATGTATCTCACGAGTAGGAAAGATTGTCACGTGTGGAATTCCGCGACAAACCTGCAGAGAGCCGCACACTAACGGTCTATTTGCTAATAGCAAACGAAATCTCAAAGCTATCCCAGAGGACTTAAGCCTAGAGTCTCAGCTATTAACCCATTGCTTCTGTTTTTGTAAGAACTCCATTCACTGTTCTTGTGTGAAAGTGGAGCTGACTGACACCTTTACAACAGAAGAGGACTCTGAAGCTCTGAAACTCTAGCGACTGCAATTTGACATACTTCGTTCGTACCCGCCTTCTCCTCCTTCTTTTTGTTTCTGTCCTCTGTAGCACATCACTTTCCTTTGATTTCCCGAGATGTCTGCCAATATTATCACCGGCTCGACTAAGGCTTCTGAGGGTTCTCCTCTTCTCGGTCCCAATGCCACCATGCTGGAAGTGTCAGAGGCTCAAGAACTGGAGATGATCTCTATGCTGACTTCAAATGAAATTGCCATCAGCAGGTCCACTTCAAAAGCTTCTAAAATGCCAAATAACAACGGAGGTCGTCCAGATCAGCGAACCCAGCGTTCTCAATCGATGAATTTTGGGCCACCACACCAACCAGGATCAGGAAGCACTTCTCGACCTGCTCAGATCCCACCCCCACCTGGTCGAAGCAATTACCCACAACCATCATTCCCTAGAAACCCCCCTCCACCAATTCAAAGCATGCAGCAGTCGCTGCAACCCTCAAACAACAATCAGCAGCCTTTGCTGCCAAACCCCCGTCCAAGAGCCGCCACGTTTATGCCCCCCAATTTCAATGATCAATTGTACTTGAATCAGCCCGTTCTATCGAGTGCGATTATCCCTGGTCAAACCAGAATCCCACAATCACAATTAGTTGTAGCCTATGGCTACGGCCTCCACCGTGGCGACGGCACCTACACTCGACTAATTGCGGCCGACGAGCTCCAGAATGTGCCAGGAATCGCACAACGACAGGGCCCCGAAGGATTGATCATCCTTCCCCATCCTGGGCAAGAATCCCCTCGCCGTCGGGTGTCTAGAGGCTTTCCTAGGGATTTTACGTTCACAAATGAGGTGAAATTTAGAACTCCAATTTTCTACTCGATCACCAGACTAACATATTTTAGACAGTGAACAATGTTTTCGCGGAAAACATGCGCCAGTCTGCCAATCAGGGCAGAGCTGCAGATGGGCAGTACGCCGCTGCCGACACTCAGGTGAGTCGAATCCGCATGCTTCCCCTTTATTAGCCGAGTTCAGTCTAAGTTCTGGGACGTGTCCGGGTATCGACATCTACTTACCTTCTCATAGGAACAGATTGACGACATCGTTGCCCGCAGTGTCGCCCCTCCAGCTCCTGCACGCAGGCAGAAAATCTATTGTGATAAGTGGATTCATGACGGGGACTGTGCCTTCACCCAGCAAGGCTGTAAATACAAGCATGAGATGCCTAGCGACAAGGCAACCCAACAATCCCTCGGATTGAATAATGGATATCCCAATTGGTACAAGCGACTACACGCCATCCAGCCAGCGAGCACTCCTTCCCAAGCTCCTCCCCCTTCTCAAGCTCCTCCCCCTTCCCAAGCTCCTCCCAATCGACTTTCGTACGGGAGCCCACCAGCAAGTCGCAACATGGCAGGCTCGTGGCGGGCAATTGAGGCTGCCCCATACGGGGGGTTTGGCCCAATAGGTCCACCTCCCCCGGGCCAGCGCTCCTCGAGCTTCTCTACAGGTCAACACAATTCCTTGCCCCGAAACACCTCCGACGACCGCTCTCATGTGATTGAGGAGGAGGAAGACGACGATGATGTCATTAACTTCACTGGCAGACGTGGCACTACGAATCCTCGTGGTTCTCGCGGTGGCAAATGAGCTCGTCGAACCCGATCACGACTAAGCCTGACACAATGTCGACGCCAATGATACTCCTCACGGGACGGCACTTTTCACATTTTCTAATGTTTTTCTTTCTGCCAACTTCCGCACGCTTTCTTCTCGATAATGGCGACGGTCGAATCTGGCGTCTATCCTGCTTTGACTATCTGTTTTCTTCGAATCTCCTGCTGCAAAATACCACGGATATGGAGTTCAATTGCATTCACTTTCACGCATTTCTGACATTACATCACGACATGCATATCACGGACTCATAATCATTCACACCGGCGTTGCGCGCATAAACAGTCTCCACCTAACGAATCTTCCTCTCCGATCTTGGACGAACTCATTGGACGACGGGTTACGCCAATTTACAGTTCTCACGGATACCCCAGGTGGCAAACTTCCCAGCATAGCGATGGTGCTTTGTCCTTTCTCCTTTCCTTTTCCTTTCACACAATGCGTATTGCACCGATTAATAAATATTTTGACGGGACGAAGGCAGAGAGGGCGTTCGATCTGGTCTTTCCACTGGTTTGAGGGCTATACAGGACGTCTTAGTTGGAGTTGTACCTTCGTCCCGTTCTTCAAGAGGCGTTTGCCTTTTGCATGCCACCAACAGATGTCTTGGTTGGATTTCTTTTCAGAGGCATTTGCCTTATTGCATACCACAAAAATTATAAAGCTTTGGCACCAAATTATAGAGACTTATATGCACTTGTGATATATATGTTCATCCGGACTGTCAGGTGTTGCCTAGTAACTGAACTCTAGTCTACCCGAAGATGGTGTTAAATTACGGGTACTGATCGATCAAAAGCACATTTCGCCCATGGAGTCCTTCGATAAGCTTGTTTTCTCTATGTTGTGCGTATAGACAGCAAGCTGCTTGAGCGAACGCCAGCGCCGAAAACCACTCAGTCTCCTATTTCATAGTCTTTTTTGCCACATCTATTTCCACTCCACGCTCCAGGTACCCATTCCCCTCCTAAAAGGAACAACCTCGATTCCCCCCTCTCCCTTCACGATGTCCATGATCTTCCCATCTCCTTTCTTCAACACAATCATCTCCTTACTCGCATCCCCAATCCCATAAAACTTCCTTCCATACCCACCCAAGAAACCCTCCAGCAGCTCCTTCGTCACCTCTTCCTCCTTTATAAACCTTTTCTCAACGGCGATCTCAAAAGCATCGAGAACAAGCGAGGTAGCGTTGGCTTGCGTAAAGACTCCTGCAGCTGTCTTTCCGAGACCGCCTTTCTTCGAAGAAACAGGATGAGGCGCAGAGTCAGAGCCGAAAAAGAACTTCCCCTGCGAAGTGACTGCGGCGTTCAGAAGGGCTTCTCTATCTGCCGGCCATTTGGCGACTGGTTTGCAGAATGAGAATGGATCATCGGCCCAGTCATCTACTGTTAGGAAGAGATGGTGGGCAGTGATTGTGCCGACGACGTTATCTCCGCATGCCTTGACTGCTTCCACTGCGTCTTTAGTAGTGCAATGCTCGAGCACAATTTTTAGCCTAGGAAATTTCTCGTGGAGACTTTTGAGGGTTGGTAAGAAGCTGCTCTCAGCGTTGAGGATGGTGATGTTCTTGTCGTGGTCGGAAGGACATTCTCCGTGGAGATTTAGAACCATGCCACATTGTTCCATTGCTGTGAAGACTGGGTAGAAAGGCTCGTATGAGAGGACGCCCGAGGAAGAGTTTGTAGTAACACCTGCTGGATCTAATCAAAAGAATCAGTGTCCTGTGCCCGTGTTGACCATTCTAATACTTACAAGACTTGACCCCAACAATTCCCTGTGCCTTGGCACCTTTAATGACGGCAGGCGTTATGCTCGGATGTAGATAGAGCGTCATGAGATAGTTGATAGTCGGGTCAATCTCCCGAAGTCGAGCTTTATATGCTAGTGCTTCGGAGGAAGAGGTGAGTGGGGGAACGAGGTTTGGCATCACGTAGACAGTGTTCACCCCTCCCTTCCTGATAGTGGGAACTACCGTCTTCATCATCGCGCCGTCACGGAGATGCACGTGGAAGTCTGCCGAAGCAGGTAGCTGGAGGCCGTCAAACTTTGAAAGAGGCATTGTCACTGTTGTACATTAGTTGCTGCTACAAATACGAACATTGCCTCCGTTAAGAGAGGACTTCGAAATTTCAAGATAGAAATCGGCTCCTGAATACGGAAGAAGTTGAACATAAGAAGTACTGTACAGTATATGCGTCGAACTGGGAAATGTGTGTAAATGATGGAAACGTAAGAAGTGGAGGTATGAGAAGAACCCAAGTACAATGCTTGCTTAGGTATATAGCGTAGAAGGTTTTCAAGTCCGTCTAACAAGCTCAACATATCATACGGCGGAACCAGTGCCGGCCAGACACATACTCGCTGAGCTTTCAGTTTGTTGGTCGACAGCTCAAATTAAAGTTTCCATAGCCAAGTGATTGCACAGTATGAGCCGGCTGCGTGGAGACTTGTCTGTACATGGGTGATGAAAGATTACTTTAGCGACGTACCTGCAGAGGACGAAGCTCGATCCTATACCGCAAATAATTGTGAGTTTGCTCGAGTAGTGTCGAAAGCCGAAGGACGGAGTTACTTTTTCAGATCAACTATTTATTAGTCAGCAGCACTAGAAAGTGGTGGCTCATGTGATATGGATTCTGGTACGACCTAACCTCGTACCTGCATAGACGTGATTCCCTCAAAGTGTTCTTCAATACAGCTCAACATTGTAATAAGTATACATAGTGATCCATTCCCGTTCGTTTTTTATGGAATCGTGACCATCGTTCCGTCTCAAAAGATCCTCTCTACGCCCAAAAATGAAGCCTGCAATTCTCTTTTACGCCCCCGCTGTCCCGATTTGACCAGTAACACACGATATTTAAAAAAAAATATGTCATAATAGCCACGCAACGCAGGCTCACTTCTTCTTACCGCCCTTCTTACCTTTGCCGCCTTTAGCTGTGGATGCTGGACTAGATGCAGATGTGCCAACACTCGAAGCTCGCGAGGATGGGGCGGCGGATCCAGCTTTGCTTCCAGCTGCCGATTTTACATTGTCGAGAGCTTTGTTCTGAGGGGTCAATTAGCTAAGTGCAACACCATTATCACAATGATAACGTACCTTCACGCCGTTTTTGGCCTTTTTCTTCGCCGGTTGCATACCTAGCACGCTATCTTCGTCGTTCATATCATCATCGGGCTCTCTTTTGCCCTTACCATTGGCTGTTCCGTTGGCACCCTTGGCCGGCGGAGCGGCCTCCTCAAATTCTCTAGCAACAGTTGTGAGAAGTGTGGTACATCTTCTACTGATCTCAATTGGGGTTCGACTCAAGAAAAACCAGTCGAAACGGAATAGTGGGCTCTCGCGTATATCATCGCGAATGCGCTCATGGAGATTCTCGCCATCAAGGCCATATTTGTCGAGTAAAACAAGTAAGAATCGGTCCTCCTCCTCCGTGTAGACCTTCTTGTTTGTTGTAGAGACCGAATAGTTGATCTTCAGCTGTTGTAAAGGTACGCGGTATTGCTGCATCTTCTTACGCAGCATGGCGCGTTGATGCTCCATCTTCCGCGTCTTCTCTTCGCCCGCTTCAATCAACCCGACGTATTTGGAATAGTCAGCAATTTCCGTATAACGAGCCCAGAAAACCTTAGCGTAAGCCTTGATTTCCGCTTCCACTTTGCCGTCAACCTCTTCTGAGATCAATGAGAAGTTCTTCCGGCCGAACTTAGCAGAGCCGTTGATAAACTGTTGGAAATCGCGCCGATTCCAATCTGCGAACCCTTGTTGTGACAGTGACTGCTTCTCTTCCTGTTCCTCCTCTGTGAGAGGCGTGGCATTGTCAATCTCTTCTTGGTCCAAGGCCCGTTCAGCTTCGCGATCAGAGAGATCTTCGTCTGTGCCCTCAGGGAGCGGGACTTTGTAACCAATTTCCTTGCGATGATAAGCAGTTTCACGATCTTGCAGATCGCGTAGTAATCCGGGGAAGAACTGATAATCATGGACTGTAACTTGCTTTGGTGCACGAGGAGCCTTTGGCTTAGTATCTGCTACACGTCCACCAGTCGACAGAGCTTGTTTGTAGTACTTGTCCATTGAATAGGACTGCTCCTTTCGCTCACGCTTCGCAGGGTTGATCCAATTTATCCCAATTTCTTTCTTCTTGCTAGTGAAATCCTGGCCGTTCCACTCATAGGCAGATTCAGACGTAAAGTTTTGCAAATCATCGATCCCGAGCTTCTCATATCGTGCATTAAGTTCTGCTGTTCGCTTCTCTCCATGCTTCAGAATCTCATCGATATCGTCATCATTTATCTCGGTGCCCTTTTCCGCGAGAGCTCCGAGGCCTCCTTTACTTTGGAATACCTTCTCGGCACCGTGCTGGATCATGTTCAAAAGTTCGTCCTTGTTAGCAGCAGCTTTAGCAGCGATCTGTGCTCGACCTTGCTGAATAACCAATTGATCGAGTCGAAGTTTCTGGGCGGCACGTTCAAGGACCTTTTCTTCGATTGCATGCTCAGTGACAAATCTATAGACAACAACCTGCTTAGTCTGGCCAATGCGATGTGCTCTGTCCATAGCTTGGAGATCTGCTTGGGGATTCCAATCACTGTCAAACAAAACAACGATATCTGCACTTGTCAAATTGATGCCCAGACCACCTGCGCGAGTCGTAAGAAGGAAGACGAATTTTTCGGAATCGGGCTTGTTGTAATCGTCAATTGCCGAAATTCGATCTTCGTGAGCAGTACCGCCATCAATTCGGCAATACTTGAAGTCTCTGAAGACACAATAATCCTCAAGAATGTCAAGAAGACGACTCATTTGAGAGAAGATCAGGACTCGGCTGCCTGCTTTCTTGAGACGGACCAGCAATTTGTCAAGCATGACCATCTTTCCTGCGTTGAAAACCAAATGCTCATCAGTGGTATAGGGTGGACCAGGTTCGGCACCCTCAAAGAGGTATGGGTGGTTGCAGCACTTTCGCAGCTGCATGACGATATTCAAAAGTCGAGTCTTTGACTCACGCTTGCCCCCAGCTCCATTAACTGCATCGATATCCTTCTCTAAAATCTTTTTGTACCACTTGACTTGCATATCAGACATGCCGATGTACAAGTTAACTTCCTTTTTTGGCAAAAGGCTCTTTTCGACATCGCTCTTGACACGACGGAGTAAGAACGGTCTCAAAATCCTATGTAATTGTTGGACAACAGTGTCCTGATCTGCTCCTTGGCCAGAGAACCATTGATCGAAAGCTTCTGCGTCACCAAAGACGTCAGGGAGTAGGAAATTGAGCAACGCCCAGAGCTCGTGAAGATTATTTTGAAGAGGAGTACCCGTAATTAAAAGACGATTACGCGAATTGAACAATCGAATGACTTGTGCGAGAGACGATTCTTCATTTTTGATACGATGAGCCTGTCTTGATTAGATTATTGTTTCACAGGCTAGATCAGTACTACTCACCTCATCGATTATGATATACTCCCAAGCAAATTTCTTCAGGTGCGACTTTTCGCGCAATATCATTTCGTAGCTCGTAACACAGACATCAAACTTCTCGTCGACCAGGCGTTCATTGATGAGGGCGTGTCGCTCATCCTTGGCACCCTGGAGCACGAGTACATCTACCTCGGGAGTCCACTTGGCAAATTCGCGTTTCCAGTTGTCCAGGGTAGATTTTGGAACTACAACAAGATGAGGCCCGGTTATATCCATAATATGTCGCAGGTACCCCAGGAATGAAATCGTTTGAAGAGTCTTGCCTAGACCCATTTCGTCCGCAAGAATGCCCGAAATGCCATTCTCGTGAAGGGATATCAGCCAGTTGAGACCAGCGACTTGGTAGTCGCGCATTTCGCCTCCTTTAACAAATCCAGGAGATTCTCGGAACACCGTCTCAGCGGATCCGCCGACCTTCTCATCCTTCAGGAGCTCTGCGTCCTCCTCTGCCTCAGTTCTGCGACGCCTCTCATTAGCAGCCCCACCTTGTCTGTCGCGACCCTTCTTAGTCTTTTCGGCTTCGGCATTCTGGCGATCAATTTCGTGCATGATCTCCTTGACACGTGGATTGGGGTTGGTTTCGATAAAATGTCTGAATAGATCAGTCAAGCCGAGAAGATATCGAAAGCGTCTAATAGAATCATCCTCCTAAGTGCGACATCCATTAGCCTGTATCTCTCATATCAACGCCAAAGCCCATTGCCAAAGTCTATGTTTACTTTTGACTCGCCTAAGACATCATGCTTCTTGCCAAAGACGCTGCGACGGAGTAAAGTAGCTTCTGATCTTCTTTTTCGACCGTCGAGTGGTTCTCCCACAACACTACTCGCGGTAGTATTGGGATTCGTATCAGAATCTTCAGTGAAATCTGGAGTCTCGTCGACACCCTGTTGTGGCTAGTGAGTATATATAAAACGGAAATGGGAATAGTATGAAATCGCAAGATCTGGGAGGACCGAGTTAGTGTTACAAGAAATGGCAAAGACGTACCATTGGATCGACTGGGAGCTGTCTGATGGGTTCTGATACATCGACCATGGAGGTATCTGTATCTGTGTTTGCGCCACTTGCGCGAGAGGATCGGGGCGCCATCTCGCAATACCTCAACCCTCGCGGGCTACTGATCACTTATACTGTATGCGCCGTATGGGTAGTGAACTTATTATTTATCTGCCGTGGGAAAGGTTGCAGTCGCGTAGCGGATAAAGGAATGTGGGCTCGCAAATGCAGAATATGCGCGACAAGACTGAGAATTGTCGATTGTTGAGGTTTGACGCGTCGACCTAGGTGGTTTGGAAAGTTCAAGAGGCTGCTGCTGAGCGGCTCAAAGTTTTGGCGCTAGGCTGATCGTCGGGCCGCTGTCGACGAGGCTGTCACTCCGTCAGGCTCTGTTAGAATGGCCGTTTCTCGTGACCGTCATCAGAGCCCTGCAAGTGGAAGCGGGACCTCTTTCTCATTCTCATTCATCGACTTGAAAGACTCCTCAACACAGTGCACGCACAATACATATTTGCTTCCACTTGGACGTCCAAGCGATAAACCACTCACAGACACACTGCCTCGAGTCGACATAGGCATCACTTCTTCTTGCAGCCGTTGAAACGTGGATAAAGACATCTGATCGGCCGTGCATCATCTTCGGCCAACCGCTGACACCACCACCATATCGACAACAGGGCGCCACGACAATGGATTCCATGAGGAGCTTGAATACTTCTCTCCCAGGAACATCACCTCCAAAACAACAGATCGGTGAACCGACTGAGCAACTTCTGCAGGCTTTTAAAGCGGCTGCTTTATCGGTGACTACACTATACAAGACTGCAGCGGCAAAGGAAGGGAAGACACGTTCAGAAGGCTATCAGGATGCGTTGGATGAGCTACTACTGTTTTTGGATAAGGAAGACATTGGCTTGAGTGACGGAGAAGGCTGGAGGATTCGAAGATGGGCGACCCAGAGGCTAGATGGTAGAGACTCGATGAATCACAACGCCGAGAGCGAGGATGACACCTTGGAGAAAAACGATGGAGGAGCATCACCAATACTGCAAAGGACGCAAAGTACTACACGACTAAGTCCCAAACCAAGAAATACAAGGGCAACCTCTCCATCACGATCAACCTCTGTGACACCACCCACCGATGTAGCTCCTCCCGTGGCTGATCCGCTCCCGGTACCAATTCCGCAGCAGGGAAATTTCACATTCCGGTCCTCTCATCCGTATCCCCAAGATGCGGAATCGATAATATCTGACCTCGAAATGTCAGACAATAATCGAACGCAAAATCATGACGGATCCTCACATGGCTCGAACACCCCAGGAATCACCATTAGTCGGACACCACGAACCAATTCTAGGCACAGTAGCCATTCCACGAGAGCCAACCCAAGGCCCCCAACTACGATAGGAAGAGGAGCTGGCCAGAAAAGAAAAATTAATATCAGTGATTTTTTCGATATTGGAAATTTAGGGCATGGCAAGGATGGTTTTAGTGGGGGTGGGAAGCGGGGAAGATTCATATAATTTTATCGACTTTTTTTCCAGTTCTGATACCCATGGCATCTTACTGTTCCATGACAGTCTAGGTCGAGTAATCACTATCCCGGAGCATATGGTTGCATAGCGATATTGTCACGCCTTTAACGAACGAATCACGACGCATTGTAGGAGCTCTTGGAAGGACCCTGGTGGACGAAATGTTTGCGTTGCAATTCGAGTACTATGGAACGCGAGATATTTGGGATTTCCAAGTGATTCGGCAGGTTTTTTGGGAATTATTCGTAGCATCATATCTTGAAGTCAGCTCTT
The DNA here is from genome assembly GCA_003988945.1 of Chaetoscypha palmicola. Lineage (NCBI taxonomy): Eukaryota > Fungi > Ascomycota > Leotiomycetes > Helotiales > Helotiaceae > Chaetoscypha > Chaetoscypha palmicola. The sequence continues at coordinate 126,583 of QYAH01000111.1, read as the reverse complement.
GGCAGAGAGTATCTCGATTTGCAGATAATTATAGAGTACAATACCCAATGGTGAGAGCATGTCAAACTTACTGTTCCTTCAAACTCACTACTATTTGCCTCTTTGGCTTGATATCAGAGATCTCTGGGATTGATGGCGAAACAATACAGTGTTCATCATTCAATCGGTTCGTTGCCGAACAATATCGTCATAGACTTCACAACAGCGATTACATTATAGCAGAAGTAATTTCATGAATCAACAAGTTCAAATCAAGATGATCAGAAAAAGTCGCATTTATATCTAATCACCTTCTTTCGTGTGCGTGTTCTTGAACGCTATTTTGACGTTTGAGATGAGGAATCTCGCTTAGCTCAGTTCTGAGGCGAACTAGAAGAAGCACTTCACCTTGGAAGTGACATTACATCTGTATCGAGAAATACACAATGCGTATTCGCAAATATGTGGGCGTCTGGTCTCAATTTGAATCAACATCTCACAACATTGATGCTTTACCTTCGTGAATCGCGTTCGATCAGCGGAGACATGATTGGCCGGATTCATATATGACTTCTTTAAATACTCACTTTTCATATAATCGGCCCTTCCTCTAGACACACTCGAGATAATACAGCAGCGACTGTCTTTTTCATCCACTGTGTTTTCAACTCCCTCCTATCTTCCCACACGAGCAATTCAAAGCCCCAACCACACCTACCAAAAACACTAAAATGGAACTCTACCTCGTAACCCCGTGCGGACGCTATGGTAAAGCCCACGGCGAGAACTTCCTCCGTCGACGAGGAACCATCGAGCCAGTCGAGGTAGGTCCTCCCTCTATTCCCCCTCCTCTCTCAACTGAACACTCCTAACCAACAACACAGACACCCCTAAAATACTACACCACCCCCCTCGCGAAAGCCTCCGGCGACGCAGAAGCCCTTACAGCATGGAACACGTGGAAAAACCAATTCTATCCCTCTTCCGACCGGGGTCCCACACGGTGGTTTGAGCTCGCTGACGACGAACTGGCTAGTATCAATCATCTGGTGCATAGTGCTAATGATGAGGATGTTGATCGGGGGATAGAGTTGTTGGCGGCTAGGATGGAGAGAGCGAGGGTTGCGGAGGGGAATTTGGATCCGGGGGTGGTGAGTTCGCAGGCTGAGAGGGAAGAGTGGTTGGATGACTGTAGGAGGGGCCCGCCGTTTTTGGGGAGGGTACTGGAGATGTTGAGACAGGGGGGTGAACGGAGGCGTGATGCGATGATGAGTTTGGGGGGGTTGTTTGATACTAAGACCCAGAGGCGGACTATGACCACTTAGGTTCGGGGGGATGAGAGTCGATGTGGAAGTCTTACGGGGTGGTTTGTTAAATGAAGGGAGGGTGCTTGTTTGGACCCTGATATGGTTGAGAAGAGAGTCGAGAGATAGACTGGTGCGTCTACAAAATTTGTTAGGGGAGAGAGTGAGTCGGCACAAGCGATATGGATAGTGGCGGCGGTCAAAATGATGGAGATCGATGACTTATTGAGGCGTATTATGAGAGGTGATATGACTGTGTATTATACATAACGTGAACCGGGCCTAATTTTATTAGACTTGAGAGAGTGCTGATATCTGCTGTACAAGAAGATAATTAGGGGGCGATGCAAGTTCTTCTACCTGTATCCTGCAGAACGAAAAAAGATTCTATTGAGGGCATGTCTGTATGAGCCGAGGCTGTCGCAACGTAAGTAAAAACAGGGCAGACATAGCCCACGGCCATGAAAATGTCATGCCCACCTCCCTTCTCTATAAAGCCCTCCACTCTCTCCAAATCAACCACCTCTTCATTTCATCTACTACGGCCCTGGAAACCATCCTCTAACAGGGCAACCAACTCATCCAGCCTCGATATACAAAGATCAGTATGCTCATGCTCAGCCAAATGTTTATTATGATCGTGAAGTAACAACACAGTAGCCGCGCCCGCCCTAAATCCAGCTGTCATATCATCAATACTATCACCAACCATGATCAAATCACCAGCATCTCCCTTTCCCTCTCCGTTCTCGAAACCCCAAGACTTCGCAATATGCAATATCCCCTCGGGACTCGGTTTTGGCGGTCTAAACTCCCTCGTGATAATAGGGTGGAATTCTTGACCTTCTAGAAATTTCTCGAGCAGATGGGCTACTGGAGCGTCGAAGTTGCGGGTGCAGATTCCTTTTGGGAGATTTTTGGACGTGAGGTATTCCATTAATGGTAAGAGTCCTGCTTGAGGCTTTTGGTCTTTCATGGCTGTGCGCTCGATGGAACGGATGGAGTCGAGGGCTTGGGTTTGCTGGGGTTCGGGAAGGGAGTGACAGTGGTCTAGGATGTCTGTCCCTTTGTCGATGCCGAGGGTAGAACGCATTTCGGCGAACATGTAGTTTTGTTGAAGACTAGAGCCGTTAATTAGTGTCTGCTCTTTGTGAAAATGTATCGAACTTATAAAATTGCCAAGGAGGAATGAGAATTTGATACAGCATCGTATATTCGAAGACATGCTTGAGTGTTGTTCAGTTGTTCTATATGTAGATTCTTCATTAGGCAGATTTCCCAACGGGAGTATGAATTCTGAAGGGGGAACTACCATCCCAGTATATACTCCACTGAGCTCATTGGGCATCAAGACAGCACTTCCTCATCGACCTCTGAAGAACTACTACAGAGACGGCCTCGTTCTCAATGCAAAGATACCACAGAGTTGACGTTTAAGTCCAGAGTCTCTATATCGAAGCACTCTATCTTACTCCACAACAAATATAGCTTCTTCCCAGAATAAACGAAGAGCTCAATTGCGACAAAATGTAGTACAAGACAGAACCAACACTTTCCAGCTACGCATATAGTAACTCTGATTCTGCATCGCACATGCCACTCAGCACACACATCTGAAATTCCCAGACCACACACCAAAAGCACAAAGTCTCACAGCTCTCACACTCAATACAAAATATCACCAAACTCAAACTCCAGTAAAAACATCCTCTGAACCCCACAAAGGAAGACACTCACCATAAAGTCCCATCAACATCGAACACTACCCCTTTCAACGTCCTCGCACCTCTACTGGCATTTGTATCACCCTTGCCAAGCGGAGCGAACCGTCTCGGTTCTTTCGACGATGAAGGCATCATCGATATGGTTCTCCTGTGAATGAACTGAGAGGTACGCGATGAGATAGGGAGCGAGAGGAGAAAAGTGGACTTGGCCAATTTGGTACTCGTACTCATTGAATGGTGGTAGAAGAGAAGTGACGTTTTGGGGTATGAATGGATAATAGGAGATTGTACCTGGGAAGTGTAAGTTGGTGGGGTGTGAATGGTGGGGTGTGAGAAATAGTGGATCTGAGTAGAGTTCTGGTCTTAGTCAGCGGTTGAGTAGTGCACCAGGTGGTTTTGGCTACCTTCTATGTAAAGTATGCAGAGAAGAAGACCGAGCACTTAGAAGGAGAGTACGACTACAGGAGACTCCCATTCTCCCCTTTGGTTCAATGGCAAGTCTAGCATCAAAGCTTATCAGCCACTAAAATAATTCTAGATATAACCTCGCAAAGCGGATCATGTTGGAGTAGACGTCGGACTGGTGAAACTGAAAAGAAAATGGATCGACAAGTGACATTTCCATGATCACTAAGAATTTCTATATGTAAGGCGCTGTCCTAAAGCAATGCCCATTGCTTACGTGCCGCAAATTTGTAATTGTGTAAAGTGAAAAGGCCCATATCCATCCTAGAGGGGCGCTGCTTACGCTCACATATCTGATAGGTCTCAAACCAACATGGAAACACAGATATGACATAGACGCCAGTTTATGCATAAGGTTACGACATGCAATGTCGAGAGAAAACGAAGCAATTAGTAAGGACCAGTCCCACTACCCGCAGGATAATTGCTGCCATATAATCCATTTCCAAAGGTTGCCTGTCTTCTACTCTCCTTTCGAATGTCAACATCGCTTCCCTCTTTCCTAGGCACAGGAGGTGGTGGTAGCGGACCAGCGGGTGGTGCCGGTCGCATTGGGATTGTTGTACTGAATGTCGCTGCATTTGCACTCGATGGCCCGCTGGAGGTGTCATGTCCTGGTCCATTGATAGTGGTCACCCTTGGTACCGAATTAGTAGTCGACACCCTTGGAGGGAGACCAGGGTGGATTGCTGTCCCTCCAGCACGACCGAGGCTCATGGATCCATTCTTTGTAGGAGAGCGGCCTTCATTCATATATTGTGGCGAAGTTATTGCTGATCTTACGTCGGCACCACCGATGGGAATGTCCCCAGATGTCGGAGTAGGGAGAGAATAATCACCGTTTGAATCCTGGGCTGCTGTTGGAGAATCACTTGACCGCAAAAGTTGCTGAGTTGATGGGGAAAGTTGTGGAGCGAGGTGGGATTTACGGTTATCCCTTTCCATCATACCAACCGCCCATTCTTTGAGGTCGACGGGCGTCCGTTTGGCAGCTTGTACGAATGGTTCACGCTCCTGAGTCATATGATTAGTATCGTCCAAGTCAGCTCTGATCTTTGATACTTACATAAAGCTCTGCGGGCGTGGGCCGATCCTCCGGAGTTTTCGACATACACTTCTGAATCATGTCTTCGAGAATTGAAGGGAAGGCCTCACTCTTGGGTAGCCTTGGTGCAGGTTCGTAGACAATTTGTTGCAATAGATCCAAGATACCAGACGGCGCTCCATCTCCATCTGACAAATGCTCACTCGCATCAAACGGAAACTTTCCAATAGCTAATTCCATGATCGAAAGTCCGAAACTCCAGACATCTGACTTGACGGTGTATTTCTGTCCCTGAATTCTTTCCGGTGCCATATACGTCGAAGTCCCTACAAATGTGTCCGCAACTGAATTCACCAACTCGCCTGAGACACCAAAGTCGCACAGCTTGATCTGTCCTTTCGAGTTCACAAGAATGTTGGAAGGTTTAATGTCGCGATGCATGATGTGATGCTTGATGTAAAGATAGGTCAGGCCTCCGAGAGTTGCTTCTGCGATCTTTCCCAGGACATCCACCCGGACAGGACCGAAATGTGAAGATATTCTATCCAGAGCACTAGTGACCATGTTAAAAAGTCTGATAGCCTAGTATGATCCCGGAATACATACCCAACATCCATGTATTCCATACACATGATGACATCGCTGTTCTCGCTCAGAAAGGCACCGTAGAAATTGACTATGTACTCTGAATTTGTATCGTGCATGATCTGAAGCTCTCGGACAATTCGTTTGCGCATTTCAGTCTTCGCCTCGACGTGAATGACCTGGAATCGGAAACAGTTAGATATTGTGAAGCAGCAGTAACACGMCTCTCTATGAAAAGCTAACGTGCCTTTCTTGCCATAACTGTATTGGTTGCCAGATGCCGGACCTTGCTGACGGTTCCTCCATTACCATGGCCGAGATCTTTCAGGACTTCCAAGTCCTCCCTTTTCAAATCTAGCTTATATTCAATCCCAATTTGGAGTTGTCCTGCGTTGTCGTTGTTCCCATGCGGCATTTGCAGATCGCTCTCAGACGGCTGAGCTGCCCGTGGGGCAGGCGCACTGAGGCCTAGATTCTTGAAATTCTTCCGCTTCAGCGTCTTCGCCTTCATGGCTGCTGGAGTGTCTGCCATGTTTGACCTAGGAGAAGATGCTCTCAAATGCGTTGGAAGTTGGAGGACGAAGGCGCACTGCTGTCGAGTGCAAGCGCGGGGACCTTGAGGTGGGCGGTTTCAGGAGCGCTCTTCAGACTTCGGTACCAGTTCGAGGCCAACACTCAACTCAGCCTTTGGTCGAAGGACCGCAACGGAAAGGGTCGAATTCCGAGTAAGAAGTCGGGGGGGGGGAGGGATAGGGCCGGCAGGTGTTGGATCGAGTTCGTGATTAAGAACGGTTTGGTATTGATGGTACGATACACACGCATTCCAGGTTCCACACCAGAGGTTGCGATGGACGATACGATGGAACGGCGACTGAGGTCAACGGGTGCCCAGATTCGGTTCCAGGGTGGAAGGTTGCAGGTGATGGGGGCGAAAAGGAGCTGGCGCCGACGCTATTGGCCGATACCAACCGTACCTGGGGAAGAAGCTACAGTACTTCGAACTGACTTCGAAGTACTTCGAAGTAAGTGAGTAAGTGAGTACGTAAGTAAGTGTAGGTAGGTACTTAAGTACTTAGCCGGTAGGACATACTAACTCGTAGCACATAAGTACTTACATGGGTAGCTATCTCGTAGCCTTTTTCTGTTAGATTTCGTGGTAACGTACGGAGTACTTAATTAAGTCCCTGAGCCCAAAGTGCAGCTCTCGACTTCGGAGGTGAAGAACCAGAAGCAGAACCACCAGAATCAGAGCTGGCAAGAGACGACTTTTGTATTATCACAGTGTATTAATTATTACAGTACATTATCACAGTACATTGTTCCAAGTCCAACGGACATCCAAATTCAGGGGGAAAAAGGTCTTATCGCATGTCACCGAAGTACGACTGGTCTCATCCATATGACACGGGGGTGTGCACGTGCACGTACGGTATCGTCCCTACAAGCGCCAGCGTGGAAACGCTCAAGCTGGGATTCCAACGGTCCCAAGATCCTGAGAGTGCCGTGACTGGTTCTGATTGGCTGTCTGGCTGCACTCCGTAGAATTGTCTGACTGCAAGACAATGCAGAAGATGGAACAAAGAAGTACTTTTTGGGCGTTGTTTTACGGTTCTTCTGCTTCTGCCACGACTCGGTACTCCATGGATAACGATATATACTTCGAAGTACAGGTACTGCCGCCCACCAATTTACGGACTAGGTGGGCATCGGTACGTCGTACAGTACCTGCACCGACCCGTTCTCTGCATGCATCCATTCGTCATTGGAGACAACGAATGATAGAGAAAAAGGAACTCAAGACATATGCCGTATGTGTACTCCGTACTGTACTAATTTAATTGTATGCAAGTGCCTGCCGAGCCTCAATTGCTAGGTGAGAGCCGCAACGCCTGGGCAAAGGACTACGGGTCAACGCTGTAATCCTTACATACTCAAGTACTTAAGCAGATACTGGCGTTAAGAGACATTACTCATCTAGGCAAGCACTCAAGCAGCTACTAAAGTAGATATACTTATTTCGCAGCTATCTTGTAATCAATGTACTCCGTACAGTACAGTCAGTATATGACAGTCGCGGCGCATGAAAGCCGATCACACTCCTTGCTTTGATACACAAACGAAAGCGAGGTCTCATACTGAGCTGCAGCTCAACTGTCAACCTGTCTTGATCTTAGTACATTTCTATACAGCCGTATAGTACTACTTAAGATACCTCGTGTCATAAGCTCGAATTGGGATGGTATGTGCAGTGATGGACGTCGTGGCACTGTTGGAGCTCCATACCTAGCTATACGGCCCGGTCGACGCCGGGTATCCGGGCGGTGAAGAAATACTGACACGTGATGTAGCTTTTACTGCCTCGAGTTGTGGGTCAAATTTCACGCCAGGCTCGCAGGCTAACATCGCGCGGCTTCCATCAAAGCAGAGCACAACAGTCGCGAAATCTCAAAGGACGGATTCAGTGTCGAGCTCACCTTACTTGGCCATCCACGTCGCTGCCTGTTCCTTTACCCGCCTCTGGACATTCATAAGGGCAACCCCCCGAGATCTTTCGAATCCGATTTCTCTTTTGCAAAAAATAAAACTCACCAGCCAGCACAATGAGCATGCGAGATCTAATAAACGGGGAGGCTGAATTGGACGATGAGGAGAACGACGAATCTTTCGACGAAGAACCCGGCGAACCTCAGCGGAAGCAGAATCTGAATGGCGCAATGGAAGATTCCAGCGAGGAAGAGGAAGATGATGATGACGAGGAGGCCGCTGCCGCTGTATGTATCTGGGGGTATTTTGTGGTTAACGTTCTTTGTTCTTGCTGACCATTGACACTAGATTCGCGATGGTTTCATTATAGACGATGAAGAAGATGAGGTGGATGCCTCTCGAGGGCGGCGCCACAAGAAGGAACGCCATAAAAAGAGAAGTCGTGATGATGAGGAAGCCGCATTGGATGAAGAAGATCTAGATCTCATCGGAGAAGCAAATCCCGAATGGGAGCGCAAGACTACAACACAGGTACGACAATTTCTTATATTGACCGAGATATATATGGCTGATGCGACCTGTAGCCAAAATTAAAACGTCTTAAGCGTGGTCATCGAGACGACGGAGAAACTCACCACCGAGGTCTAGACGACATATTCACCGATGAGGACGAACCTGAAGCCCCTCGTGATTACGAACGTCCTTTTGCTTCGAGAGATCACCACCAGAGAGTCGATGAATTTGCCGATTTTATTGAAGAAGATACTCTGGAAGACGAAGATGAGAGGCAACGGGCGCAAGAAGAGATGGAAGTGGCTCGTCCGCGCCGGGAAGGATATGTGGGTAATGGAGAAGCTGCCGGCCTAGACAAGGATGCTCTGGATGATATGGAAGCCATATTTGGCAACGGGGAAGACTACGATTGGGCTTTGGCACTAGAGGATGAAGAAGAAGCGAGAGAGGCAGGCGAACATAATTTGGAACTCAAGGACGTCTTTGAACCCTCCCAATTATCGGAAAAGCTTCTCACAGATGAAGACAACGCGATTCGCTGGCATGACGAGCCTGAACGATTCCAACTCGACCGCGCGCCATTCAAGAACATGCAACTCTCCGATGATCAGTTCAAAGAAGAGGCACGTTGGATCTCAACTCTCACATGGCCTAAGAAGCAGTTGCATAGCGAGTTGCATGTCCCGTTTACGAGGGCTATTGGTAAAGTTCTAGAATTCTTTGTGGTAGATGAGGTCGAAGTGCCTTATGTGTTTCAACATCGCAAGGACTACCTCATCCATGCCAAAAAGAGCAGAGCACCGTCTTCTCACCACAATGGAGACGATGACGTCGTTGTGACTGCTGAGAAGCTTCTCAACTTGGATGACCTCTGGCGCATTCTCGAACTGGACTTAAAATTTAGAGCCCTCATCGAGAAACGAAGCATACTCGAGAAAACCTACGACAATCTAAAAATGGCGTCTGATGTCCGGGATCGTATGGTCGAGACTATGTTACCAAGTGCAGTCACCATGGAGGAGCTCCAGGACATCCAAGACTATATCTATTTTCAGTATTCGGCAGAGATCAAGGATCTGGCTGCAACGAATAGTGAGGTCAAGGAGAAACGCCGACCCGGAGGTAAGTCGTCCATGTTCGATCGTATTCGAAAGGGACGGGCGTATCGGCTTGTCCAAGCATACGGAATCACGCCTGATCAAGTCGCACGGAATGCTTTACGGGAGGGGACAAAGCAATACGTGGACGACGCCAGCACATCTCCAATCGATTTTGCCGATTCTCTCACCACCGAAAGCGAATTCAGTACTGGTGAGCAAGTCCTGCTCGCGGCTCGCCAAATGTATGCGGAGGAACTTTTCATGAATCCTCGCATGAGAAAGCATTTCCGTATTGCCTACTATATGACGGGCCTTGTCAATTGCCGAAGAACCGAAAAGGGTTTACGAAAGATCGATGAGCAGCACCCATACTACGAGTTGAAATATCTCAAAAATCAGACGTTCAACGATATCGCGTCGAAACCAGAGACCTTTCTCAAAATGTTGAAGGCGGAAGAGGAGGGGCTTCTTGAGGTCAAGGTTGTGATCGATAAGGAGCGAGAATTCCGCAAGAATCTTCTCATGGAATTCCAGTCGGAGAACTACAGCGAGCTTGCTGACGCGTGGAATGAGGAGCGTAAAAAGGTTCTGGATCTAGCATTCACCAAGCTTGAGCGTGTCATCACCAAGGGCGTCAAAGAGAGCATGCGTACAGAATGCCAGGACTCAATATTGAAGCTCTGTCGGGAAGAGTACTCGAAGAAGCTCGATCAAGCACCATACAAGCCCAAAGGCATGATTCTAGGTACTATTCCTAGGGTTCTTGCGCTATCGAATGGGCAGGGTGACGTACGTGATGCTGTCTGCTGGGCTTGGGTTGAAGAAGACGGGCGAGTTCTGGAGAGTGGAAAGTTCAACAATTTGTCTCGCGATGAAAGAGCTCGAGAAGAATTTGTTGAGCTCGTTCAACGGAGACGTCCGGACGTTCTTGGTATCAGCGGTTTCTCAGTCGAGACGCATAAACTTATATCAAGCATTCGTGAGATGGTCGAGGAGAAGAACTTGAGAGGCCCGGAATTTGAGGATCAAGAAACAGGGGAAGATCGGAGAGAACCTCTAGACGTGGTGATTGTCAACGACGAAGTAGCCCGCTTGTACAAAGATAGTCCCCGAGCCGCTGTAGACCATCCAACCCTACCACCACTTGGAAGGTACTGTGTGGCTCTGGCTAAGTACCTGCAGAACCCGATGAAGGAGTATGCTGCATTGGGGAAAGACATCATCTCTCTACAATTCCACCCATCTCAGCAGCTCCTGCCAGAAGACAAGTTGCGAAAGCAGCTTGAGACTGCAATGGTGGACATGGTTAATCTATGTGGTGTCGACATCAACGAAGCTATGAGCGATTCCTATACAGCCACTCTACTTCCTTTCGTCTGCGGGCTTGGACCTCGAAAGGCCACTGCCGTATTGAAAACTATAAGCCAGAATGGTGGTGTTGTCAACACAAGAGATGAGCTTGTTGGGGATCCGGACGCCAACAAGTTGCCAGTAGTTGGCCCAAGGGTGTGGAATAATTGCGCAAGTTTTCTCTCGATCGAGTACGACAGCTCGGCTCAACTGTCTGATTATTTGGATAATACTCGTGTCCACCCAGAGGACTACGAACTTGGTCGAAAGATGGCTGCCGATGCGTTGGAGCTCGATGAAGAGGATGTGAAAGCGGAGGTTGACGAAGGGGGCGCCGGAGCGATTGTTCGCAAATTAATAAAGGATGACGAACAGGAGAAGGTCAATGATCTAATTCTGGAAGAGTATGCGGAACAATTAGAACGCAACTACAATCAACGCAAACGAGCAACTCTTGAAACGATTCGTGCCGAGCTGCAACAACCTTACGAAGAGCTCAGAAGAAAGTTTGCGGAGCTGTCGGAAGAGAGTATCTTTACCATGTTTACAGGGGAAACACGTGAATCTTTGGCCGAAGGCATGATTGTTTCTGTCAATGTTCGCGTTGCAAAGGAAGACTTCGTCATTGCAAAGTTGGACTCTGGTATCGAAGGTAAGGTGGAGATGATGGAGGGCTCTGATCGAGATGTTCCCCTAAATCGTCTATACTCTACGGGCCAAGTCGTCCAGGCGAAGTTGCTCGAGCTCAACCGCGACAGGTTCGATGCTAAACTCTCTCTCCGAGAATCACTCGTCAAAACTCCATATCGCAAGCGTGTTGATCGCGACCCTGGTACCTGGGATCTTGTTCAGGAAGATAAAGATAGAGAAGAGCTTCGGGAGAAAGATAAAGCGACTGGCCGTACCCAACGTGTGGTCAAGCATCCGTTGTTTCGACCTTTCAATTCTACACAGGCAGAAGAATACCTAGGGTCTCAAGCCCCTGGTGATGCTGTCATTAGGCCATCTTCAAAAGGCAACGATCATCTCGCCGTGACGTGGAAAGTCGCCGATGGTGTGTACCAGCATATTGACGTTGTTGAGTTGGACAAGGAGAATGAATTCTCAGTAGGTCGCAAGCTACGCATTGGGAATAAGTACACATATAGCGATCTCGACGAATTGATCGTAGACCATGTCAAGGCCATGGCCAAAAAGGTCGATGAACTTATGCAGCATGAGAAATACCAATCAGGGACCAGGAATGACACAGGTAAGTGCTTAGATAACCCTTTCACCTTGATTGTGCTAATCACTAGCATCGCAGAGGCTTGGCTTCACTCATACACCAAGGCAAATCCCAAACGTTCTGTCTACGCCTTCTGCTTAGACAACCGACATCCTGGCTATTTCTTCCTCTGCTTCAAGGCTGGGGATAACGCCAAAATCAATGGCTGGACTGTGCGAATCATCCCCAATGCCTACGAGTTGATGAAATCGCCTTACCCCGATATGCGAGCGCTCTGCAACGGGTTCAAGATGCGCGTTGCCAACGAGAATCAACCGCGACGTTAGGAGGTGCACGTGGAAATTCGGGGAGTTATAGATTGGGATCTGCAATGATGGCATTCTTTGGCAGCATGTAACACCATAGTAAGACTATCGGGGCGTGGGACGGGACACTGCATAGCACGGATGTCAAGCGGCTGTAACGGACAGCTGGCGCTTATCTCGAAATCAAAAGTAAACCAAAAGCAAAGGATCTCTGACATGATCAGTTTGTTTTACCAACCATGTCACTAATGTTCATGACACTCCAAATGTACTGTGAGGCGTACTATCATCGTTGACTTGACTGGTGAGTGGACAGCCGTGATTTATGACTTGTAATTCACAAGCCTTAAAAGCCCGAGATCTGATGTCTTATACGAGATTGATTACTATATTCGGCGAGGCTTGGGTAAGTCATCACTCGTAAGGCTGAAGATGTGCGCCGGACCGAGGCTGTCCCACTCCGGCTCCGACCTGTCGGGAGCCGGCCCGAACATCGTCATTCTTCCTTCCAGGCTCAGCCGTCAACACCACGTTTGCTGATGCTCCAAGTTCAGCCTCCAGCTCCAGCTTACTCAGAATCAATTCTGATTTCTCAAGACATGTTCGCGCTCTCTTTTGTTGTGCAAGCTACCTCCGGGCTCTGAGACCTTACCTATTCTTTCATACTTAATTCGCAAGTAGTTTCTAACGTCTTTGGTCCGATCGTTACGAGTTAGGAGCTACGAGTTGCGAACTACGAGTTACCCTTGCTACGGACAGTACGTACCTCGAGAGCACCAGGTGCTGCCGGCCACGTTTTAGAGCGCGCCAATTTAGAGCCTTTGCGCCAGCATCACCAGACAATCCAGCCTACTCGAGCACGAGTGCTCGTATCTAGCCTAGGTGGACCTAGAGGGACCAACTTTCGCGCCGTGTCACAGCCTGTCGCCGTTAGGACCGTGGTGACAGCTAGAGGTGAAGAAGAGAAACACCCTTTACGAGCTACCAGCTACGAGCTACGTGGAGTCGCAGTCGCAATCGCAGTTGCAGACCTGGGCTTGAGCCCCACGAGTTAGCCCAGGATAGCACAGAGCAGAAACGCATGTCAGAATACCATACACTTCGCACCTCGTTCCTCTGCCCAATTTACAACTCCAATATCACCGTCTTACTCGCTCGCCAAAGCTATTTCGAATCCGATTTCCTCGTGAGATTCCCTGTCTGTCGAGCTGACCCAAAGCGACTTGCGGATGTAATTACGTCAAGCCTTCCAATTATTGGTCTGCAGGCGCAATGGCTGGTCTTGAGCAGCTAGAGATTCACAGCAAGGTACGCGGATCGTATGGACAAAAGGCAGGCAGCATCGGGTTCTAATGTGGACAGTCATACATCGTTCGATGGGTGAAGGTGGATGAAGGCCATACCATCTCGTGGAGCATACAACCTCATAAGAAATCAATGTATGTCTTTGATTCGGTAGTCTGGGTACGTCATTGACATTGAGACAGCAATTTCGGGATCTTCAAACATCCTCGGACGAGCACCGTGGCAACTCCCGGGGGCACGCCTTATCTGGACGATGCTGCTCACTCCCTTCAGCAATTCCACCCCGGGTCGGACAAGAGGAAAGTCTCCGACAATAGGAACGAGACTGATTCGACAGCTCGAGAGCAATTGAGCGCAAAAGGCTTCATCCAAATACAATGGTTAGGGAAATGTGAAGCTGACAAAGTGTCAATGGGGACGTACGCAGTACTACAAGGATCCGGAGGAATGTATGGATTGATATTCGACAATACCTTCTCGAAGCAAGTGTCAAAGACCGCAACCTTTGTCCTTCTCACATACCCTACAAATGCTCCTCCACATTCGACGCACCACATGGCAAGTGTTGTACCTGGAGGCAAGAACCAGAGCCCTAAACTAGGAGCCACTGCATCCGAATCCGTCGACAGCCTGCAGAGTCATTTAGCGCCAGGTAATAGTGGCAGTAGAGGTAACTCTGTTATCGGACGAGGGAATGAGAGTGAGAACATGATTCCCACATATCATGTAGGTGTGCTTCAGAAGCGACGAAGAAAGAGAGGGCAAGGCTACGCTAGCAGATTCTTCTCCTTAGACTTCGCTTCCTGCACGTTATCATATTACTACAGCCGAAACTCTTCGGCACTTCGTGGGGCCATTCCGTTGAGCTTGGCTGCTATAGCCGCGGACGAGCGACGGCGGGAGATTAGTATTGATTCTGGTGCAGAGATTTGGCATTTGAAGGCTGGAAATGCAAAGGACTTTGGAGAATGGACCACGGCGCTTGAAAGAGCAAGTAATGTAGCACGTAACGTCGACACCACCATTGATCCGACCTTACCTCCACCTGAAAGACTCAGCAATATCAAAACGGGCGGATTGCAGAATGCGACCGGGAGTGTGGAAGAGGAAAAAGAATGGCAACAGGTGGAGGCTTTGGTGAGCAGAATTGTAGGCACTCGTGATGCTGTTCGAAGACTGTCGAAAAACACCGCCCCTCGACCTGCTTCAGCACGGAACAGCTCATATGCTGGGTTGGGGCTTTCAAGTTCAACTCCGAGTCCCAACGCAGAGGACCACGTGGATTACTTCGCAGCGGCACAGCCCGAAAAGAGACCTTTCTGGAAGCGTAAGACTAGCACACCTACAACTCCACAGATGCTGCAGCGAGGCATGGGATCGCAGCTTGCTGTACCTACCCCAGCAACAGTGACGAACATCACAGCGAACGGATCCGTATCAGCATCCGCACGAAAACCTCGAAATTCGCAAGAAGAAAGCAGTATGCATGACCACTGCACTGCATTACTTGGTGACCTTGACAGTGTGCTTGGGGATTTTACGACACTTATTGCAAATAGCAAGAGACGGCGTCTTGTGGTTCCCAGATCGGCAGCAAGGGTCAGCATTGATTCCACTTCGACTGGAGAATTCTTTGACGCTGAGGCTGGCGATCTGGACCGGAGTCAAGTGGTTATGATTGATCGTAGAAGCGAGGATGGTACCCAACCCTCTGAAATCGAAGATGAATTTGCGACAGATGCCTCATCGTTGTCCTCAGCTGGAGATAACACCGACACAACTCACTTGAAGGGTGCAGCTGCTCTCTTCCCAACCAAGCCAAAAACCCTCGACCCTCTACCGGTACCAATTCTTGTAAAGCGTCGGAAAGTCATACCTGCTGCAACTCAACTACCCCCTAGTCTTATCGGATTCCTACGCAAGAACGTGGGGAAAGACTTCAGCACTATAAGTATGCCTGTCAGTGCAAATGAGCCGGTTTCACTCCTCCAGCGTGTTGCGGAGCAGCTGGAATATGCCCAGATACTAGACACTGCTGCTTCTCACAAGAACCCGAATTACCGCCTGCTACATGTAACTGCATTTGCTATATCTCAATTCAGCAATAATCGAGCCAAGGAGCGTGCCATGCGCAAGCCTTTCAATCCTTTACTTGGCGAGACGTTCGAACTAGTTAGGACTGAGAAAGAAGTTCCCGGTGGCTTCCGATTTGTGGTAGAAAAGGTGTGTCATCGTCCAGTACGTATGGCCTGTCAAGCAGATGCTGCCCTCTGGTCGTTCGCCCAAAGTCCGGCGCCCGTCCAAAACTTTTGGGGTAAGAGCGCAGAATTGGTTACAGAGGGGCGCGTCAGAATTGCACTACGTTTGCCTGATGGCAGTGAAGAACGCTATAGCTGGACCACCGCCACCGTCTTTCTACGAAACGTCGTCATGGGAGAGAAATACACAGAGCCAGTTGGTACTATGGTTGTCACGAACGAGACCACGGGCGGTAAAGCAAGCGTTGATTTCAAAGCGAAAGGCATGTTTGGCGGTCGTAGCGAAGATGTGGTAGTCGATACTTTCGGCCCCGGTGGAGCTTCTACAGGCTTAGGTCTAATCGGCACATGGACAACGAGTCTCAAAGTCACAGAAAACGGCAAAGGCGGTGGAGAGATCTGGCATGTAGGAGAACTTGTCGATAATGCAGCTCAACGATACGGTCTTACAACGTTTGCCGCCAGCTTGAATGAAATCACGGAACTTGAAAAGGGACGATTACCGCCAACTGATGGTAGATTGCGACCCGACCAGCGAGCCCTGGAAGTCGGCGATATTGACACAGCCGAAAGCTTGAAGGCCAAACTCGAAGAAAACCAGCGGGTGCGAAGAAAGGAAGTCGAGACTCGAGGCGAGGTTCACGTCCCAAAATGGTTCATCAAGGTTGATGGTGGAGATGACGGTGAAGAGGTATGGAAGCTGAAGACTGGCAAGGAAGGCTACTGGGAGGAGAGAAGTAGAAACAATTGGACGGGGGTAGAGAATATCCTTGCTGTCTGAGGGATGATCCAGCCAGGAACTTATGGCGTTATTGCGAGAGGTCGGTCTGCCGATGAGGGGGGTCACACGGTATAGAAAAAGTTGTGTTTAGTAAGTTTTGGGATACGTGTGGTTTTTGGTAGGACAAGGGGTTGGGGGTTCTGATGTTTTGCATAGAGGTCCATGTGGTTGATAGGCGTCCTTGCATGGCGCTTGGTTCACTAAATGAGAGGTTTTTACTCTGATTAATTGTCGTCTATGTGTGGAACTAAGTCTTGACTAAAATACGTCTCTGCCATTGTATTCGACAACCAAGATGAGGTTCTCTTTTTTCTGCCTCTTGGACATTTACTCACTTTAGAGCTTGTCGCCCTGACTTTAGATTTAAGCGAGACTGACTACCTGGAGCGGCACTAGAGCAGGATGCGCCGTTCAATGAGATAGACAAGCTGGCAAACGGTAAACCCTAATAATACTTAACTTGCAAGCTAAGTTTTGATAATTTACGAATATGTGTCACTTCAGAACTAACAAGCAGAACAAGTATTCAAGTAACGGTCATGCAACAGGAAAATGCTTTTCCTTTCACAGAGTCTTTTCACATCGACAGTATTGAGATATAGCCAAATATCTCGTCCTGAGGTAAAATGTCAGCTCGCTTCACCAAGTACCGCATAATCGCGCGTAGTTTTCCTCGCGTAAGTCCTGCTCGAAACTACTAATTTCTCAGGCACATATTTAAGCGAGCCCCTGGATCAGAATCGCTACTTCGGTTGTGCTTGTTCTACGAGGAACCAGAGCTTAGAATGCATCATTTCGCGCTTCTTATTCTCGATGATAGACGACATAACATCTCAAGATTGTTTGATCCGATATCGATTCCCCGAAATCGTATCATGGTTCAATCGTATTTGGATAGATTTCGATTGGTGCGATAGTGTCAATAATCACCATTTAAATTGCGTACCAGAGCATGCGTGAGCGAATTAAGTGTGAATATTACATTGAAACAAGCAACCTCCATACTGTTCTCTAACAACTTTCTACCATTCAGCCCAATCACTCATATTCACACTCCCACGTCTACCTCCAATACATTTAAACCGCGCTCCATCCGCCATTACCTCCATCCTTCTCGCTCGAGATATCCAATCTTCCACATATATCACCACTAGCAATCCACATTTTTCATCCAATCTATAACAACCGCTCTATGACAAGAGACTACGACCCAATCCACAACGCTTTAGACAGGCTCTTCACCAGTAAACGAGACCGACGCAAACAAGAAAAGCAAGACCGTCTTGACGAAGAAGAGGAAGCTGATAACATGGAGCTGTATGGGCGTGATGCAAGGCAAGGGCATCTGCGGTATGGAAATAGCAGGAGCCGACAAGGACGCATGAATCCACGCATGACAAACCACTTAGCACGTCGCCAACCTCAACTCATGTATAATAATTTGCAACCGAATACCCTGACACGTATAAACGGTAGGGGTCCATCAACACTCTCCCAGATCATCATGAATGCTCAATTGCAAGGACTTGATCCAGGCAATGGACGATTTGGAACTCAAGGCTGGGCGATCTCAGGCCAAGACCCAGGGGCTGCGAATCAAGGACAGGCTCCAGCTGGTAGCGGGTTTCCACAAGTCCCAGGCCAGTATCAAGGAGGATCTATGCAGCCTGGTGGAACGCAACAGATGCAAGGTCTTCGAGTCCCGTCCCAAATGCCTCGACCTGGAGAAGGAGGACTTTCGGAGCGGGTTTTGCATAATCCGATGCTATCGGCTCGACCGGGAAGTCGATCCCAAGGACTATCTGGATATCAAATGCCCGGATCATTTCCTCAACAGTCTCGAGACACACAGTCGTTTGTGGCAATGCCACACCCGGCCAGTTTTCAAGGTCGTGGGACTCAACCAGGTCCGTCGAACATAGGAATGCCAGATCCTACCAATTACCAAGGTGGTAGAAATCAACCAGGTCCGTCATTTGTCGGAGGAACCCCTAGGCGTTCATATGGTAATACAGTAGCACCTCAAGGTCCGCCTCCTGGGCAATGAAATTGAGGCGGAATGAGATGCTTTGGAGGATTGTAGCGAGGTATTGAAGAGGACCTAGATAAATGATTTAGTTACTAGGACAATAAAAGACATCATACAAAGAGAGTTCCGTGAACGTAAAACGGAAGGAAATGAGTAATGAAACCTCACCTGAGAATCCCCGGAGTGAGGGGCGAGTTGCTTGATTCACATAGACGAGTTTTCGATGCCTCGAAAGTATTTATCTAAACTCACTATCTTGTCTTTTGTTTTTCTACTGTACGAAGCGTTTACATCACCATTGCAGCCCAGGCTGTCAACCCACATAACTCAAATCTGGATGATATACCGATCGACAACATTAAGTCGAAATGGGTCTCAAAGACAAGATTGAGCAAGTGATGGATATTTTGAGGAACCAAGACAACAAACATGGACAACAAAGACAAAGATTTGAATCGCCAAGGGATCAACTACCACGCAGGCAAGGTAGAGAGATGGAATTGGAATCAGACTCCGAACGAGAAGGCACAAATACCGCAAAAGCAGGAAACAAAACTACTCCTAAGAAAAAGAGCTTCAACTTCCTGGGTAACAAGTTCACAATCGAGCCCGCAGAGCCCAGCTCACCTGGCATGTTACGTCGCCTCCCATCTCTTCGTGATAAGGAGAAGAGGAAATCAGCAGATCGACCATGGGAGCTGAAAGCTTCCGAAGCTCACCCCTGGTATTCCGAAGGAAACGTCCACCGGACCAATAGTCGTAAACACCGCAGAAAGCGTGGCGACTCAGGAGACAGCACACCAAACAAAGCCCAAGTGCCAGGGGGATACAGAGTCGACGATCAAGACCGAGCGGGAGGACTTAATCTGAACAAGAGCCCGGTTGTCGAGGGTAAGAACAATGCCGCCCAATATACCCCGCAAAGACGACAATTACCAGCTCAGGAGGTACAGGCTAGGGAGGAAAGGCCTAGAAAGGTTCAGTTTGAGCAACAAGACAGAAACGAGTACCACGGAAGAGCAAACAAGGAGACGAGACCGAAGGAAAAGGAGACAAAACCCTCACCCGAGGCGATCGAAGCCGAACGTCGACGGGTTCAAGAAGAAAAAGCAAGAGTTAAACAATTAAAGGATGCCGAAAACCTAGAACGAGAGAGTCGAAAAGATCGGGAACGGGAGAGGCAAGAAAAACAGCAGAACGAGCTGAAATTGAAGCGGGAAAGAGACAGACAAAAACAGCAAGAGGATATAGACCGGCAAGCCCGAGCGCGACAGCGGCAACGGGATCGGGAGGAAGCAGAACGAGCAGAGGCTGAACGTAATGCGAGAATAGAGGAAGCGAAAGCCGCTCAGAAGGCGCGGGAAAGAGAGGAAAAGGCTAGTAGAGAGAAACAACGGATCATGGAGGAAGATCGAAAGAGGGCCAAGGAAAGGAAGGCCAAGGAGGAGCAAGCCGAGCGTGTAGAGGCTGAACGTAATGCAAAAATAGAGGAAGCGAAAGCCGCCCAGAAGGCACAGGAAAGAGAGGAAAAGGCCAGCAGAGAGAAACAACGGATGATGGAAGAGAAACGGATGATGGAACGGATGATGGAAGAGAAACGGATGATGGAAGAGAAACGGATGATGGAAGAGAAACGGATGATGGAAGAGAAACGGATGATGGAAGAGAAACGGATGATGGAAGAGAAACAACGGATCATGGAGGAAGATCGGAAGAGGGCCAAGGAAAGGAAGGCCAAGGAGGAGCAAGCTGAGCGTATGATGAGAGAGAAAAAAGAAGCCGCCCAGCAAAAAGCAAAAGAAGAAGCCGAACGTCGAGCGGCAGCGCTGCCACTCGCGCTCAACGAGGCCAACATAAAGCGCCAAAACGCTGCCTTCAGGGGCCCTGGTGCGGCGTCTATGTTCATTAGAGGGCTGGGGAACAACACAAGAACTATGGTTGAAGGATTGAACATGGCAGAGGAGGCGGCGATGAGAGCGAAAAGGGACGACGCAGAGCATGAAAGGCGCCGACAGCTGACCTTTGGCAATACGCCTCTTGAACTCGACCAAGCTAATATGAATCGTGAAATGGCGGCCCTCGCAGCTACTAGCGCCCCAAGTGCATTTGGAAGAGGCGTGGGGAACATGAGAAGAACTGTCAATATGGGATTGGTTGATAGAGGTGAAGCAATTAGGGTCGCGTACAGAGACGCACCCGAGAATCAAAGGAGACATCGGGAGCAGATGTGAAACGAAGTTCGAAGAAAAGATAGCCTCAAAAGCATCGACTAGTTCTTAGGCTTTTCTAGTCCAACGTTGATTTTCAAAACGAAGTTTCATCGGAATTCTCCGTTCAATAGCTTTATAGATTTCACTGCCACCCAAATTTTGTATTTGGGACCTTTCCGTGCTTTAACCTGAGCGCCCATAGAATGCAATTGCGTGACGCCGATGTGTCTGATGCATTCAACATCTAGCCTCAATGCCGTTTCTACTGATAGTCAAGTACTTGACACCTTTATATGGCTTAACCCCCTCGCCTAAACCGCGACTTTTCCTGGCGTTGACGATCAGAGTATCAACTTTAATGCCACTAGCCAGCCAACCTTTCACTGAAAAGCTAACTGAAGCGGAACTAGGCATAAGGATTTTGTTCTGTTCGAGCTTTCGAGTATCGGTCTGCTCGTCTGACCTTTCTGCCACCTTCTCTGACTCGATAGAGGTGCTTTGGTACGTATCTTCATTATAATCATATCTTCCATCCAGTCGAAACCCATTGCCTTCGAAGTCATCGTCTTCCGCCAGAGGTCCTGCCACTGTACATCTTAGACTTGCTCCACCGATCATCGCTTCCTTGGCAGGTATATGCCATTCTAAGTCTTTTCCTCCAGGACTATACGTGGTGTCACCCCTACTGGGTCTGATTTCGGATAGGGTTCTCACATCCGATGGCAGAGGTATCGAGACAACTAGATCCTCTAATGTTGGGGTAGACGAAGTTCCTGCATGCTTCCCAAGGCCGGCGCCAAACCCGCTTCCAGAGTTTCCGCGCGAAGATGAACCGGAGAAAGAAGAGTTGCCCTGACCAGATACCTTTGTAATGAACAGTCTGACTTCAAAATCAGATCCCGTGGGACCAAGGCTTGTCTTAACCTCTACCTGGACCGGCAATTTCAGATTTAATGCACCCATAGACCCACTTTTACTACTTTGAAATGGAAGTAAGTCGACCTCGTAGCCTGCCAACACGAATCGTCCGTCGGGAGGAACAAAGCTCAGTTCACCTGGTTTTTCCCTCCACCGTGCTAATCTTACACAAGGATGGAAGACAGGCAATTCCATGACGCCGTTGATATTCTGTTTACCGGACGGCGTGGAAAGATTGAGCAAGATATCGGGCACTCCGGAAATCTTGGAAGTAAAAGCAATTGTCCCATTCGCAAAGGCTGCCAGAGGCCGCCCAGAGGGAGCGAGAGTGACGTTCAGAGTTTCAACGATATCCACGTAGAGTTCGTTCGAAGTATGCCGAACGTTTGATCTCCTCCACGGAAGGGCTGGGGTATTGGTCGATAAAGATCCGGAAGAGGATATACCGGCCATGGCTGAATTCGATGTAGATGAGAAGCCTGCCTTTCTTAGCACTTCTGTTAGCATATGAGACATTTATGCAAGAATGGTAACAAACCCAGGAATACTAATCCCTCCCAGCAGCTTCCCTATCCATCCTTCGACCTCCACCACATCTCTGAGAGCATTTGGTTCTGTTGTACTCACGGCTCCACCGTCGCACATCTCATTCAATAGCTGAGCTACAACATCGTAACTGCTCTCTACCTTGTTCGCCAACAACGGTGATCCTACGAACTCCTCCAGTACGTCAATCACCCTGTGTAAGAATTCGAGCGCTAGGAGAGGTTCTATCTCGGACGACGACGTGAGAACGAACAGTAGATTTGAATGGATGTAACTGAAGACTAGAGTGGGAGGGGAAGCATTCGGGAGGTATATCAGACTCGGTCTGGGTGCCGGGTAGGCAAGATAAAGAGGAAGTAACTGTGTCGCTGATAACGGTCTGCCGGTGTAGACGTGTGATAGAATAGGTCGACTAGCTCGAGGTTAGCCAAAATAAAGGCGGTTGTCGAGGGGATTTCTACTTATGCTCATCATAAACGTGCAAGGCCTCAATATCTTCACCCATGACGAGGCTTTGTAGCTGTAGAGAACAGCCACGTCAAGAATGATACATGTACACCGTATATATCATTCTCTCATGGTTCGAGATGCAAGTCGAGGTGGGGCAGAAGCAGGACCTCGATCCGAAGGCTCAAGGTCGCCGTGGGGTGGACGCTTGGACCAGCTGCACTTTGGAAGTCGGCGCGTCTCCCAAAAAGTTCCTTCTCCTGAGACTATTTACTTATATCTCTTACTTCGCACAAGTGCGTTTGCGATTTAGCGATCAGTTGCCTTTCCACACTTTGACGATGGCAACCTCTTCTGATTTACGGAAGCACGACAAATATGAGTCTGTTCAAGATGTCGATGCGATGGATGCGCCAGCAGACTGTCTACCATGCCGAGTAACTGGTAAGCAGCTTGCCAGTTCGGATATGAAGAGTTGTTCAAGCAGCTGACTTTCTCTCCAGGAGCTGCTACATTTATTGGTCTCGGTGCATACACTTATTATTCTGGCCATTCACAATTGCAGGCACAAAAAGCCACAATTCTCCAGAGCAGGAGTCTATTTGGAATGCGGAGTCGACAGGCTGGAATTACCTCCATTGCGCTGACTTTGGCTGGAGTAGGATTCTGGAGGCTGGTAAATTGATCGATTTAAACTCTATTATCCTACTTGGATTATGCGTGGGGTGCTTCGATATCATTATGTTCGTATGCGCCGATTTGTGGTATCATCTCATCTAAACTATCGCAGCAGAATTTGTACTTCTTTCCTCTTTCACCATCCACTCCGCTTTCTCCTTCACTAGCTGCGACTTGACCACTGCGACCGTCATTATCGAATATACCGCTGAGAATGCCCACGGTAACCCCCAACCCACACCGAACCCAATATCTTCGTCGAGTAGCATGATTATAATGGTCGAGACAATGGCGATGAAGATCAGACCTATGCCCCATATCCAGCTCAAAAGCAATATCATTCGACGAAATCGTGGGCTGACGTCGTATCTCTTAATGACTGCCGCCCTGTATGAAACTCCTCCTTGTCCCTCAATACCACCACCATCTTCGACGAAGGCTAGAAGTGCAGGCTTCCACAAGGAACCTTTAGGCGTCGAAGACATGTTAAAGGGAAGGCGTTTCTTCATCTGAGTGAGAACCGCTGATCCACAGAGCAAGAA
The DNA here is from genome assembly GCA_003988945.1 of Chaetoscypha palmicola. Lineage (NCBI taxonomy): Eukaryota > Fungi > Ascomycota > Leotiomycetes > Helotiales > Helotiaceae > Chaetoscypha > Chaetoscypha palmicola. The sequence continues at coordinate 102,787 of QYAH01000111.1, read as the reverse complement.
GCCGAAGTAGAAGCATATCGTTGGGGAGGGCATTGCCACGAGTCGAACCCACGGGTGATGGGGTATCGTTCCAATAATCAATTCGAGCTCGAACGCTGTTATACAAAGCAGCAGATTGATATGGAGGAATTCCATCTGATCCTTGTCAGCGGCTATGGACAGCACACAGGTCTACGACATACCATTCCCCATCTAGTCCACCCCACAGGTCTCCATTTTGGGGCGACCTTTGCTCGGAATAGTTTGAGCGACCGGAAAGCGTAGTGAGTGAAACTTATAAGACCGAATATACCAGTGATGATTCCGAATACTGGATAACATTAGCAATCGATCCGCGGCACCCGAGGGACAGCATACTGTCTTGAAGACTCAGACTGGTGCCAAACTTGAACGCATAGTAGTAGGCTATCGGAAGTGCACAAAGATCTGTTATCACCAGACTGACACCAATCCATATAATCATCCGCCGCCTTCGGTGAGGTGTATGTAGCGCTGGCAATGGCTCTACCACTTCCATGGAAGCCGAAGGTTGAGACCTTTCATTTTGGGACTCTGACTCGATAATATATTCGTTGACCATTTTGCCACCATCCAGGAACGAGATTTCGAAGCAAACTTGGACGATATGCCAGAGTTGCAAAGAGAGACGTGAGTTTTATCGTATCATTAAATGAATCGATACAAGGAGAAATTTTCAGGAGAGTGTGGTGTTTTTATTCTCGCAAACTGCCAGACCATCCGACACACTCAGCGCAGCGAACCGTTCTCGACGTAATCGCGCTGCATTGAACTGGCTTGGCGTATCCTCGTCATTGCTTCGATGAAGCTTGTTAATCCCTGTCGAACGCAGCAATGGCCATACCGCCGAGCCTCCGCCTCTCGGCGTCTAGTTAATCCGGGACCGTTCTCCGATTCGGCCAGCTCGCCAGTTTTCTTCGTCCCCGTCCCGACCCGACTCACCTTCTCACAAGTGGACTGAGCCCGGTCGGGCCGAGCCGGCGCCTCAACAAGATCACGCTCGAGGTTGCGTTGCCTGTCCTATGCCTAAACCCAGATCTTGCGTATACAAATCTTGTATATACGTCGAAGTAATGCCACTACTACTGATGATGATTCTTCCGCTATAGGCGTATGTGGCATGGTACGTTGCACACTTGTACTTCGTACACATACACAACCTCGCTTCGCACATTGCCAAGACTGATATAGCAAATGAGGCTTCGACAATAGTCTATCACGATGACTTGTTCCCTTGACACTCTGTACTGACCGTACTGACCTGGGTAGGGAGGAATTGTTCCGGATCTTCTGCTCAGCAGACGTACCTCATAGCTCATCCAAACGCTCGCTCAAATCGTTCTGCGGAATGCCTTGTCAGGTTTGTAAAAACTTCATCTTGAGTTGAACAACGAGAAAGAACCCACCGCGTCAGAAAGAACTCATCGCGTCAGACGCAGACTGCTGAAAATCAATCCGTGTGCCATGGGCTCCTTTATCAATTTTGTAATTAAACAACAGAGAAAGAACAGCGGGCCAATTTCTGCAGCATAGCAGGGACGTTTGACTGGTACCTTGTACCTAGTAAGAGCAGCACGAGTCATGGACTCCGTTTGTGCAGCGATCCAAAAATATGAGGGACATGCGATCAGGGAGAGAGCTAGGCAAGAATTGAATATTCATACAGAAGACCATCTCCGATAAGCTCCAGCGAAGGCAATCCGACATCATTTGTATATCGGCCAGCTACCGAGGCACAGTACTCTTACAGTACCTTCACGGGATACCTGAGTATTTAAGTACTGTACTCCGTACTTAGTACTTAACTAGGTACCCTCGTGATGCTCTTTCTGTTTGCAGTTCGATCGTGGCAGGGTATTTCCTTCATCTCTACTCCGCAGACGAGCTAGACGAGAGCCTCATATTCCCCCTATCTTTCTGACTAAACATACTTAAGTCGCTTACCGTTGGGCATGATCCCAAGGTCCGACTCAAGTATTAATCATCAGACTGGGGTTATGATTGATGTTGACAACGAATAATGCGGCGATACAGTAAGATGCACTTTGGCGAGCGAGGCGAGCGAGACGAGGTCGACGAACCAATGATACGAGTACGGGAGTGCAAGTACGGTACCGAGGTAGTGGAAGGAAGAGATCCAAGAGATCCAAGAACTCGGGCCTGCCTCCAAACGTCATTTTGGACTGGGCCTAGATCTGTGACGCTTTCGAAAATCTCAATTTGATGCTTAAAACTCTTAGTCTTGTGTTGCGGGAACGATGGGTCCTAGTCAAAAGTATATAAGTCCTGTAGGTATCTTTGTATTTCGTTCTATCATCAAACTCACTCTTCTACATTACAATTCACGAGCCATCTCATTTCTCCATCAACAAGCCTCACCCAACCTAACCCAAACTCAAACTCAAACAAAACATCATCAAAACAATCATGGTTGACTTCACTACGTTCAAGGGTTCAAAAGAGGGAAAGATTGTCCAGTCATCGACTACCCGAGAGATTAAGGCGGATGAGGTCCTCGTCAAAGTCACTCACTCTGGTCTCTGCGGTACCGATGAGCATTATAGGAAAGCCGATATGGTTTTGGGCCACGAAGGTGCTGGTGTTGTAGAGGTTGGTCTCCTACTCGCATCTCACGAGCATTAATACTAACACTAGACTAGGAAGTTGGAGCTTCAGTGAAGAACTACAAAAAAGGAGAGTCCGTTGCATGGGGGTACCAGCACGATTCGTGCAGACACTGCAAACAATGTTTGACAGGCCATGAAACTCTCTGTCCAGAACGCCAGATGTACGGCTCAGCCGATCTCGACCAAGGTTCCTTCGCGACCCACGGTGTCTGGAAGGCCGATTTTCTCTTCAAGATCCCAGACAGCATTCCCCGCGAATACGCAGCTCCCCTTCAATGCGGAGGTGCTACCGTCTTCAACGTTTTCCACTCCTTCAATGTCAGACCTACTCACCGCGTTGGTATCATCGGCATTGGTGGACTTGGCCATCTCGCTATCCAATTTGCCTCCAAGATGGGCTGTGAGGTTGTCGTCTTCTCTAGCACCGACAGCAAGAAAGCCGAGGCCATGAAGCTCGGAGCCAACGAGTTCGTGGCTACCAAAGGCGTCAAGGAGCTGGAGATTAGCAAGCCTATCGACCATCTTCTCGTCACTACATCTTTTCAACCAGACTGGGCGCAATTCCTACCCATCATGGCGCCCAGCGGATCAATCTACCCATTGAGTGTCTCCAGCAATGATTTCACCATCCCATACATGCCGTTGTTGGATGGTGAGTTGAAGGTCCAAGGATCTTTGGTCGCGGCTAGAGATGTTCAGAATGAGATGTTGCGGTTTGCTGCTATTCATCAGATCCGGCCTATCATTGAGCAGTTCCCTATGACTGTGAATGGTATTACGGATGCTATGGCTAAGCTGGAGAGGGGAGATATGAGATACAGAGGTGTTCTTGTTGCGCAGTAAATGCGGCGATAATGAGTATTGGAAAGTTTTGGATGGACGATGCATTGCTATGGAGTATGACAGGGCGTCTTAGCGAGTTATTAGTTTATAGACTTGAATTCATATATTTCGGAATTACTTGCATAGGACATTCAAACGAGATGCAGAATTCTGAACTTCGTGTGATATGGTGTGGTCTTAATGAATTAGTCTATTCGAAATCAAATTGCTTGCAAAATCACACACCAGTACGGTATGGCAGGCAATGTTTTTTTTCCCCTCATTAGGGTACCTCGCGCCAGAATCGACAAGATGGATTCCCTTTCCATGATCATGCTTGATAACGATGGACTCCATTAGCCATCCAGGCAACGGAGTAGCCAGCACCAACCACCACATCTCCTCCCTTCATACCTCCCCCACCAAACCACAATCATCAATATAAACACATTGCTACCTTTCCAACCGCCCTCGCCATTTCACGTGCATCGCCCATACCCCAATTCCAACTCCCTATCAACTCCCGAACCCACCAGCATTTATAGTACACCAAACACCAACCCTCTCCGCCCTCCTCCCATCCACCCAATCTCAGAGAACGGGCCTCCCCGATCCGACGTGCAACAAAAGGCTCAGCCCGGGTGGCCGTTATGTAATTATCGAGTAAGAAATATCGTATGATCCCAGACGGGAGACGGGAGTTGAGATTAAGTTTTGATTAGTGCTACCGGTGGTGGTGCCTACGCCGCGTGTGGCGGCGAGATCCGGGGTTGGGTTAGGGGACAGTTATGGATGGGAGAGTACCGAGGATGGAGGATGGAGGATGGAGAACAACTTGACAATTGATCTCGATTGTCTACAGATTGTTTGGATCGTTAAATAGTTACAAGAATTTGAACCTTTTCAATCGTGTCTCCCATCGAAGAGAATTTAGATACCCAAAATTTATCATACCAGCCTTGGACTCTATACTCACCTCACATCTCATCTCGCAAAACCACCAGACTCTCTCAATTATCTATCACCGTATCACACAACTTTACAAGATCCCTCCACTCCCATCAAGCAGCCTGAAGTTCCAATTCCCTACTTTACGAACCACAATTCTATTCATACTTCCAGGTAGTCAGTCTACTTGCAAAACACGAGACTGCTAGAACCAAAAATATATATCAAACTCTGCTGTATAAATTATATAAGAGGGCGTCTCTACTTCCAGGTGAAGATCTTGAATTACAATTAAACGAAAGTGTATAGTACATTTGTTCAGACCCCGCCCGGTTCAGGGGCATGTGTACTGTACTGTTTGTCTGTACTCAAAATCGGCTTAATCCTCAAGCAGTGTTTGATGGAAGGCACGTGGATCGACACCTATATATACGCAACCCGGTCGATTCTCGGGATATGAACTGCCTGCTATGGACGAAGATGCTCCAGTGTTCGGAACAGATAGAGCAGAGTTGCTACCTTCATCGGCATTTGAACCTATACCAGGCCAGGACATCCCGAAAGATGGGTGTATGAAGGAGAGTAGACGCAACCGCCATAGGTCACAGGAAAGTACTCCTCGGAGAGACGAGCAAGACCTCAAGATACAAGCTGAACCAATATTTTTATTTTTGAATATCTGCGCTAGCGCCTCGCAAGGCAAACCATATCACCCCCAGCTAACATATAGAAAAGCCCGAGTCTGTACGTACACTCATTATACACCCGCCATAATCAGAATACCGCTCCACAATACAAATGAAAGTTGCCCGCTGCGTGTGCCAATTTTGAGCCATTAGGGCACTACTTCTTCCAGAACATCAAGTCTGCAAAACTAGGTAGCACTCCAGTATCCACGTATCTTTTCGCGCCTAGTGCAATTAATGCAACAACGGCCCATTTGACAAGCGCACCCTGGGCCCCCTCAGAGCCCAAAGCACCTAAAAAAGAAAGCCAATAGGTGACTCCCTTTATCTCTTTTCCTTCGCGGTCAAAATTTGGCTTCTTCTCGCTCATTTGGCGGAATTGCTTGATCTTCGCATCGCTGTATGGCGGGTAGCGGACGGCGAGCATCTTCTCCATCCAGCCTGGGGTAGTTGTGACAGATCGTCGATGGGTGAAGGTATCGAATGATGCCTTTCCACGATATGCACCCTGACCAGAATCACCTACGCCTCCAAATGCAAGAGTCGGGATCGAGCCGTGGAAGAAGGCGTCGTTGATAGAAGCACCCCCGGAGGTGACTTCGTTGAGAACTGGAGATCATTGTATTAGCCAAGTGTAGGACAGATCTTCTCAGGCAGTGCATAGAGAGTGCGACATGAGCTCTCATGAGAAGTATTATTCTCGAAGCCATGTTGGAGTAATCTTCCACTATTTCTTGCTCAACATGATTGGTGACTTACTTTTGTTGGTTTCGGCCTTTGAACCAAAGGCGTAAAGACCCAGAGGTGTCGAATGGACAGCATTAGCGTTCCTTATAGCCTCCTCCACATCATCGACAGCCAAGATAGGGATCAATGGACCAAAAGATTCATCGACAATCATAGAATCGTTAGTGTCCTTGACCTGAACGACAGTGATTTCGATAAAGTTTTCTGCTTCATCCATTTCTCCACCGATCAAGATTTTACCCTGCGAGTCATCCACCATCTTCTTGATTCTGTGGAAATGTCTATTGTTGACAATTCTGGCCAGATCAGGGCTCATCTTCTGTCCCTTAGGAAAGAACTCTTCCATCGCAATCTTCAGTTGCTCAATAAATGCTGGGAGGATGTCTTTCTCAACCATGATATAATTCTGGCTAATACATACTTGGCCAGCATTGTGCATCTTACCCCACAGCATTCGTCGTGCAGCAAGTCGAGGGTCGGCCTTGTTTGTGATAATAGCTGGATTGCGTCCGCCGAGTTCCAAGCAGACTGGTGTCAACGTTTCGGCAGCCTTCTTCGCTATGATCGTCCCGACTTGGGCACCACCAGTGTAGAATATCTTGTCCCATTTCTCATTTAAGAGGGTGTTTGTCTCTGGAATGCTACCGTTGACGACAGAGTAAGCGCTAGGGTCGAGATACTCCTCCACAATCTTCTTCATAACCATGGCCGAATTTGGGGCTAGTTCTGAGGGCTTGAGGACAGCGGTACATCCTGCGGAGATGGCTCCAATCAGTGGTCCAATGGAAAGTTGAATAGGGAAGTTATATGCCCCGATGACAATGACAGTACCGAGCGGTTCTTTTCTGATATGCGGGTTCAAGAGGGAATTGGTGAGAGGGATGTCGGGAGCCTTCTCGTCCTTCATCCATTTTGCCAGGTTCTTCGTCATGAACATAATATCATTCTTGCACCAGTCGACCTCCGAGATGTACGTCTCGAAGCTGGGCTTTCCCAAATCTCTCTTGCAGGCCGCGACCAAAGCATCGGTATTGTCTGTAATGCCCCAGAAGAGCTTTCGTAGTTGTGTCAATCGGTACTCGAGTGGCTTTGTCTTTTGTGAACGGAAGGTGGTCTTCAAGAGGTCGACAGTACTTTTGATTGATTCGACAGACGTAGCCTCGAAGGGAGCAATTGAGACCGCCATGATGGTGAGCTAGTTTCTAAACGAATTGGCTCAGTTAGCAAGTGCAATTAACGTCCGGATCCTCTAATGCGCATTCCAGGTAACTCCTTCGACTACTTGCGCAGGTGCGCCCTGAAAGATGAGGGAGCTTCTCCTTCTCGAGTTTGCTTCTGATGCTCGGGTGATGCGTGATTAAGATGCTGGAGATGTTCGCAAAGATGCAAAATGCTGGTGTTTTGTTCCTCGACCAAGGCCGTCTGCCACCTATGTAGGCAATGCATACGATTCACGAAGGCAGACGTCCGCGATGGCTCTTTCCGTATCGCCCATCGCCCAAGCATCTACTTGAGTACTAGATACGGGCATAGATACTTGAAGTACTTGTGTAAGTACTCAGTAGGTGTGAACCAATGGCAACCGTACTCCAGATGGCCAGTGAAACGACAATTGCGCGTTCCTGAGACATACATCGCAGCGATCATATATGTCATGCATGCCCGCACAAGCAATGGTACTTCGAAGTACGGAGTACGTCGAAGTAATAGAGATGCACTTACTTCTTGACCACAGGTATTTGAGATCTTTGCCTTGATGCCTACTTTGCAAGCTGCGGTTGATATGGCGATGATTTAATGAGTACAATACAGTAAAGGAGGACTGTACCTCGGAATGCAGTGCTCTTTCATAAGCCTTGAGAGAGAGAAAGTGCCGAAGCTCAAGCTCGTGCGCCCTTGGCTCTTTGTGTACTGTGCCTACTACCTACCCCCTACAGTATTTGGTACAGTATTTGGTACAGTACAATATCTTTAGCTGAGCGGTACAACTCTGCTCCGATTGATCCGGAATTACAAATTGTCAAACAACATTATTATTGCATTGCCAATCCAATGTTGGGGAAGCCTATGAAAGAGCCGAGGTTGCTCGAGTATTTCTACATGTTCATGTCGGTCCCTCGATTCAATACCCTCGTCCTCGTCCTCGCCACGACCATGTCACTGGCTACTGGGTCCCCTGATACAGCTCACTTTCTTGGTATTATTGTACAGTACAATCTATGGTCTATCTTTTGTGTTTACAATATCTTACACAAGTCATGAGATCATATATCACCAGTCGTTACCTCTTCACAGATATCTTCTTTCCTGCAGCGCCTTTCGCAGCTGGCTTTCCTCCTTTACCAGCTAGTACCATTTGTGGTTCAGGCTCCACCTTTTTTCTTGACAAGGCCTTCTGAATAAGCTGAATTCCATCGACTATCTGGCCGGCAGTCTCGAGCTGCTGATCTTTGGTAAGCTCAATTTGGCGCTGCGAATCTAATTCTCGGCGCCTGTCGTCTGTCATTGCCCATTCTTTGGGGAAATGGAATCTTCGTTTGAAGTGATGATGTCGAGTGTCCAATGGGACGTCTTCGAAGGTATCTGTAGGGTCCTGCTTTGTGTCAAAATAAGTCACTTTCAGTAGAAATGGAACGCCTACTTTTGCTTCCACAACAAGGGAATCGACCAAATCGCCAAGGTAGCGCTTGTTCTGCGCTTGCGTCTCGTACATCTCACAGCTCATCTTTGCCGTATCCTTCTCAGGATTATATCGTACCCCCAACAACTTCCTCAGCTTGTTTCCTTGCTGTTCTGTCAGATCCGGTATATCGGCAGGTGAGAACTCCAAGACAACTTTCTTCTCAGCCGGATGTTGCTCGCCCATGTATGTAGTGTAACGAAATCGTAGTGGCATCTCTGAAGTCGGGACCTCAAAGGGCTTCGCCAATTCTGCTCGGAACTATTAGCATGCCTTCCTCGATTATTTCAACGTGTAAGCTCATGCTCACTGGCAAATACATACTTGACAGCAGTGGCATTTCCCAAGCTGCTAACCGGGCATAATGTCTCCATTCTCTATGTTGTTCCAATTCCCCATGCGCCAACGACGATAAATCATCCTGCTCATCTTCCCGAAACCCTCCATCTTCAAATGGTTCCTGCTCTCCCATGTTCAAAAACGTCTCTTTTAGCTTCCTCCTCGAGAAAGGCAAATCTGGGCCTGGTGGTCCGTAATCGACTTCGGCATCAAGGAATTCTTGCACATCCTTCTTCGATTGTTCTATTTCCGCTTCCAAGTCTGTCAAATCGCCCTTCGTCACAGCTGCGGCTGTGTTTTCACGAGTTTCTCGAGTCGATCTCTTCCATGGCGCTGGAGTGGTTGAGAACACTCTCCGCCTGCCAATTGATCGTGCAACATGCTGGTGCGAGGACTGTGTGCAGCCGCAGCTTCTTGCCGTCAGCCGCAGGCCCTGCAAAGCCGTTGCCATGATGGATGTTCGTGGTTGTAGATGTCGAATGTGTAGCTAGGCGATAAAATTGTACCGCAGCGAAGTCGCGTGCAGGGGTCCATTCGTGAGTGCTCCATTCCGGCTCTACACACACATATTACTGTTAGATTCACTCCCACCAAGCTCGGAAGCCCTCAAAAACAGCACTGATTGGTCAGTATGATAGTGTTTAACACGCCGTACTATTCTCACCCCTATGATTCTTTCTTAACACTTCATTCCTTCCGGGATAAATATATCCATTCATTTCTTTATATAAGATTCAACGAAGCAGTCCAGGGCCAGGAAGTATTACTAGAAGCCGTGCCCTGAATTACCCTTTGAGACCACCCCAATTGCACTATTATCGAACTTTGGACGCCTACATCCGCACCTTCGGGATGGAGGAAACCACGTCTCAATCATTTGGTACCCGCACTACAAGGAACCAAAAACCCCATGTAAAGGACGATGGTGACCGTACCAAACGAAAAGAATGTTTTATCACAATCGGAGCCACCGCGGACTTTGCAGACCTTCTTGCTGCTGCCATTTCTGATGACATGCTACAAACCTTGACCGACCTACGCTTCACTCATCTCACTTTGCAGGTCGGCGGACTCTACGACTACTTCACAGAGATAATTCCAAAGCTAGAAAATAGACATTCTCTCAAAGTCACATATTTTGCTTTTAATGCCCGCGGCCTGCAGGGCGACATGCAACGATGTCAAGCGAGGGATGGAGTCTCTGAACAGGGACTGGTAATATGCCATGCTGGTATGTTATCATCCTCTCCGTGCGACATCACATTTCTGATTCTTCTATAGGAGCTGGTACAATTCTAGATGCGATGCGTATGGATCTACCTATCATTGTTGTACCAAATCAGACACTGCTCGACAATCATCAAGAGGAGCTTGCAGACGAGCTGGAGAGCCAAGGTTATGTCATTAAATCCACTGTTCGGTAAGTATTTATTACTGTTGTTCTTGAGATATTACCCAACTTTATACGTTCTCCTCGGCCATTGTTTGAAATGATTCTTAGTATGACGATGGAATATTATCATAACTTTCACCTCCTTTTCCTCACCAACATTGGGTGCCTCTCCGCATGTACCGCATAATTTCTATGCAGAACATTATTGACTAACACCCACAGAACTCTTGTTACTTCAGTCCGAAAAGCGACTAGCAGCATGGGCCAGTCCCGGAAATCATGGATGGCTTCAGAACCAAATCCGAAAAACAAGGGAATTGCGCCCATTGTTGATGAAATGTGTGGATACAAGGAAGAAGACACTAAGTTTCGATTGGACTAGATTCGTAGCTTCTTCTTTATACTTCGTAGGACTTTGTTGGCGTTTCGGTATAGCTAAGTTGGAAATGGTAAGGATGCGATACCCAGCGAGAAAATGGCTTTAAAACTGGCTGTGAAGCCTTACGCGATGTAATCAAATTCGTAAATTTCGTTATGTCGAGATCCAATAGACATATCTACGAAATAGAGTCAGTACAGCTCAGCTCTCGCTGATATAAGCGTTGACTTCACTTGTATTTGGGTACTCAAACCGACGAATAGTTGGAAATCTTGTTTCCAGTCTCAAGCGTTGTGGCTGCGTTGATAGTCTAGATTGGGAAAGATCATCCCATAAAGAATTCAGCTTCGTATGGATGCGTTTACGAGTGTTCTACTACCCAGATTATCAGAATACGCTTGTCTTTCGTTTTAGTGGTTCTGGGAGTTGGTAACTTTACTTCAACTCGCATTACACAATCGACTTTAATATACTAAATATAGGTTTTTGTGTATAGTTCTCAAAATACTTCACCATGATCTGAGGAGATTAACCTTTGTATGTCGACAACCTTCAAAATCCTATTCCACAGACTTTGTACGTACTCATATCAGTCAGACGTTTGCCGAGGAAGCTTTGTAGCCGCCGCAATCGTACCACCAGGCTCACTTGCAGTCTCTCCACATTTTGGTCAATCAACGCCAGCCAATACATCATTGAACTAACACCCGATCGTTGTCCGCAATGTAAGCACCAACTAAAAAGAACAATATGCATGATTGTCGCTAAATCCGGCCGTATCATCCAGGGCGTAAGCAAAGATACTATAAGTCGGTTGGTGAAACTTAAGTAATTCCAGCTCAAATCTGTCACGTTGTTTCAATTGTGCAAACTCTAAGGATCAAGTTAGACTAAGCCCAGAAACTCAACCTCGCTCACCATGGCGCCTACAACCCTCGATTCCCGTTTCGTCCTCAGCGAAGCTGCGCCGTCGGAAATGGAAGAAATAATGAAAGTCACAGAATTAGCATATGCCGATGATGCATGTTGGCATCTGGCGTTCAAAGAGTGTTCCGCAGAAAGTATTCATGAATTCGTGATGAAGGACTTGGTGGGAAGATGGAATATGCCTGATATCACGACTTATAAAATTAAGGAGGTTTCCAGCGGATAAGTAAATCTCTTCCGTATGTGTACTATATAGATAACAGAAGCGCGATTGCTAGAAGATATAGACTGATGTATTATAAAACAGGAAAATCATAGCATGGACGCCCTCATGGAGTTCTTTAACTCATTGAACGGTGCTTTCAATTTCGGCTATGATCTAGAGAAACACTACCGTGTGTCCCTTCTTCCAATTTTCCCCTTCATTCATTAAATTCTCCCTAGATCGTAAGGCACCATGGTCCACTCCGACTTCCAAAAACTTGGACTCGGGACCGCGTTGACTTATCATACAAATGAGATCACGAAGAAGAATCTGGCGCCTACGTGGGCTCCGGCTAGACCGACTAGCCATAAGATGTTTCTTGATTGTGGATGGAAAGATGTTGGCGAGGTTGATCACAGCCTTGAGAGATGGGGCAGTAATAGGAAGGATAGTATTACGATGATCGTTAGACTCGATGTTGAGGGTCAGGAAGACGTCGAGGTCAAGATTTAGGAGACGAAGTGAGTGGGTAGATTGGAAGGGTCGTAGAAAGTTTTTGGTCGTTTCGTACATAGGTAGGATTACTGAACATCTGTAAGAACTCCCTGGTTGAGACATCTAATAAGAACCGCGATATCTTTTCTCGCTCTCTCGTTTCTCTCCAATATATATTTTACCTCTTGCCATTCCAGGGGTAACATGTTTGGCCCTTGTAATTCGAGCAGTATTTTGGCCGTGATTGTGTGGACGAGGTCGCCTAGAATGCTCAGAGCAATCCCTTCTCCAAGCAGTACATCGTCAATGCTAGGATCCCCATATGCGGACTTCGGTATGGCCTTTGAGGGTGGTCGATGAGATATGGAAGTAGGCTCCGTGAAGTGGTGCCCTCGTTCATGAGTAGAAAGATGCTGTGAGAGTCCATATACGAGGTTGCTTGATGATGGAGGATGCCTTGTCTGTGACTTCGAGAATTGTGATGGCTCGTTGTTGATATGATTGTAGTATGGTTATCGTTTTCTTGGTTGCAAAGTCAGGGGAGGATGTACGTATGTCCTAGAAATTGCTTGCAACTGTTGATCTCTGTAAGATGACTCCTCCGCTAGACTCAGAGGGAGTAGCAGCTGCCGACCTTCAGCAGTAATTGATGTCCGATGATCCTTTGGCCAAGGTGTTGCTTCTCCTCCTGCGAAAGGAGGACGTTGGACCTGCGAAGGAACTGACATGTCCCAGTGTCCATTCGTAGGTGATGTTTCTGGCATTCTCATCATTCTAGGCCACCGCTGTGGCTGGACAAATGTATTTACAGGAAAGTTAAGTGCTCCTTCATGAATTTGTCGAACATTATCATCGAAGTTTTGTCTCCAGCGCGGTGGTGGGAAGTGAGGGCGAACGAGACGGGTGTTGCCCTCATCATGCGGCCTCAACCCCGGATGACGAGGGCGGTTCATGGCAAGGTCGCAATAATCGCGAGAGGACCCAAGTTGATAGATATTGATGTTGTGGTGTGTTTGGCGAAGCAAGACTTCGACGGCGTTTGTATGGACGGAGCGACTCACACCGTCACATCCTTTAAAGATGACTGTTCGGGATATATGACCTATGACGAACCACTCAGCACCAGAACTATTATATGATGAAGGGTTGCAATGCACTGGTGTGCGTTCTTTAAGTCTGGTCTTGTATGTCTTCTGGGGTTCAAGTGCGTGAATATGATTTTTGGAACAGATCCGAGAAGTGGAGCTGTTTTCACGAACATCATTCAGAGTCCACGCATGATTCTGTGAGATACAATTTGAACCTTGATTGTATGAGTACAGATGAATTTTTGAGTATCAGATAGAGAGCGGCTGCATTGCTGCTGCGCCTGAGTTGAACTTCAATTGAGACTCAAAATTGCGCAACTGACTTACCTACTTGTATTCACAGTGAGCCGTCGAATTTAATAAGGATCATTACTCTTTATACATATTTTATAATCCCCTTAAAGCCGTCTTGTCTTTCGCCTCTATAGGCTTATATCGCTCTGCCAAGGCCTCCTCAACACTCGTATTCAAGCCATCTGGCTTCTCATATCGTTCTCGAAGCGCCCGTTCTTCAGCCGAGGAAGCCGTGATAGGAGATGAGACTTTTGACTCTATCTTGTTCTCAGCCATGCCAATGGCTTCTTGGGCCTTGCCAAATGCCTGTTTGCCTTTCTCAATTCCCTGAGCGATAACATCTCGGACAGCTCCACGAGCGGCGTCAACGGTTCCACCACTTCTGTTAATGGAATCTGCGACGTCTGACACTCCGGTCTTTGCGTTGACTGAAGCTCTGTCTGTCTTGGCTTTGGCAGCATCTTTGAGCTCTCCTGTCTTTTCGCCCGCGCGACTAGCTTGCTCTTTTGCTGATGTAGAAAATTCATCCGCAGCATCTTTGGCAGAAGCAGCAGGGTTGCTCGCTTGTTCCTTTACAACGTCCTTCAACTCAGCGCTCTTCTCTCTAGCAAGTATAGCCTGTTCCTTGGATAAAGCAGCGATTTTGCTGGGTTGCGCCCCAGCCTTATCTGCTACAACAGCAGCTTGATCCGCGCCCTGTCTTGTAAAGTCTCTACTTTTTGCCAGAGCTTCTTGAGCAATCGGACCACCATTCCTCTCAGCAATATCCACCCCTTCTCTTGATTTCTGCAACCCGCCTCCCAGTAATCTAGCAACAAGCCCTTCCATATCCTCCCTCACCCCATCCCAGTCTGTCCTCTGAACCCATCTCACAGCGCTTTCTACCTCGTCATTCCAGCGGTCTTTGGCAGCTTCAACTAGGGTACTTCGCTCCTCGCGGGAGAGTTCTGCGCGGGACTGGGGTGCCGGTAGAGGGGTTGGTTCAAGCAGTGTGGTTAGAACTCGAGATTGTGTCCGGAGGGCGTGAGCTTGGGCTTGCCGATTGCGTTGGTGGGCGAGGACGGTGAGGTATGCAACACCAAGCGTGAGGGTAACTCCGCCGGTCTGCATTTCTGTTAGCTATCGTGGATTGGAGATATCTTCTATCAGAACGTACGAAGCCCGACGTGAAGCCCATTTCGTTGCACGAGCTCAAAACACTGCGCCAGCGCGCTATTGCGCTACTGTAGCCACGTTGGTTGATAGAGATATCTTTTGTCGACCCAATTGGCAAGATTGAGGACTTGAAGAACAAATGAGACGATGTTGACTGGGGTGAGGTGGTTGGAGTTGATGGAGCGATCAAGCCTTCGGCTCGGCCAAATCGCGGAATTTTCGACGCCAAATAAATTCCACCCTATTTTGACCACGCTTTTGAGCCTCACAACCACGCAACCACACAACAATACGCGCTCGCTCAATGCGCCACTTCCGTATTTGGCGCCGATAACCTCGTTTTGAATCGATAATCAAGCAGAACGGATTGGATCCTTATAATAGTACAAGATGGCTGGAGGAAAGATCAAATACCGGCATCTAAATCGCTCGTCCGCCCACCGTCAAGCTCTCCTCCGTAACCTCGTAACGTCCCTGATTGAACACGAATCGATATCCACGACATGGCCGAAGGCGAAGGAGGCCCAGCGACTAGCAGAGAAGGTCATCACTTTAGGGAAGAAGAACACAGAGGCTAGCAAACGAAAAGCGCTGAGTATACTATATGTAAGCACTGCCTCCCCAATTGGCAATGTAGGAACTGTTTACTGAGCAATATCGCAGACACCGCACGAATTACTCCCTAAACTGTTTGGTACCCTCCGAGAACGCTACGCTTCCAGGCCTGGGGGCTACACACGAGTCCTCCGTATTGAGCCCCTCAAACCAGATATGGCCCCATCCGCAATCTTAGAGCTAGTCGACGGGCCAAAAGATATAAGGTTCGCAATGACAGCGCGGACCGTGGCACGAGAGAGGGGCGAAGGCAAGGAGATAGGCGAAATGACGGCCCGGAACATTGACAAAGTAACAAGATTTAGGAAGGGTGGAGAGAAAGCCCTAGAGGCTATGGTTAGGAAAATTAGCCATCTGAAGATCGGAGAAAGAGATAATGCTAGTAGTACAGAAAAGAGGTGGGGTGGCAATGTATAGATTATCAAACTGGGAGCGGGCAGAACGGAAGCGGATGGTCACAAGATGTGAAAGCGATGTGTACAGCATCTGTTGCATATATGGGCGTTTGGGTTGTAATATATTACTCTGTGGATGTCTTTCTACAGAAATTCGAAGGTGTCTCCCTTTTCCCTGATCATCTTGGCTACTCTTTCAGTTCCTACAATACGTTCGAGCTTCATAATGTCCCACTTCGAGAAGATCGCTCGCAAGGTACCCTCACTAGGTAGTAGCTTCCCCTCTTGTACACTCCTACCTAGATACCCGGCCACGATCTCGTTGAAGAATATTGGATTATCAGGTAGTCCATACATGATGACCTTTGTTACACCCCTAAGCTGGTATCGTCTAAAATGGTGTGCTCGCTCTGTGTACAGCAAGACACTATGTCTCCCGCTGAAAAAATGTGATCTCGCTCTAGCCACATCTCGCACACTTGTATATTCTGAAATACTTCCAAATGATAAGCTGCTTGTATCTGGGGAAGTCGAAAAGTAGTTCCTAACACGAAGGAAATCTAGAGAAGAGGGAATGAAAATCATCGTTCCAGCTGTATCCTTAGACCGGCGTGTGAGAGATGGAATTATAGCAGACTTGAAGTATTCGAAACGAGAATCCGGATCTGTAGCGATAGCTTCTGACTCCAATCGCGAGAAAGTTTGCTTGATCTTCAAACCCAATTTTGAGATTGCACCTAAATAGTTCTCAGTAAATTTGACCTTTCCAGCCCAATTTTTGGATTGGCTTTGGAACAAGGAATTTATCTCTGGGGTATTGAATGCCGATAGCGCAATGACTTGACGAAAGTTCGCTGCTTGGTTGTCCAGACACCAACTTCGAACCCTGCTAAAATCACAACCATGAGCCTCCTTAGGCTGCAAGTTAAGATGGTGAAAAATGTGTTCAACATGCGCCCAGTTTTGCATAAGCAGAGCATCGGCCTGATCCACAATGACTATTTCGATTGAACTTAAGAAATCGTGATCCCCCTTCTCATCCGTCTTCCCTTCGAGAGCCAATTGCAAGCCCAATGGACTTGCAAATATGATATCGGAGTTGTAGAACTGAGAGAAGTATTTGATAGTCTTTCGAGTAAACTTCAGTCCCAGACGAAACATGTCGTCATCGTTTCCAGCAAAGAGCTCTCTGAAATCAGCGGGTTTCTCATCAGAGAATTTCTCATCCTTGTCAACATAGTAGTCGTCAAAACGTTTTCGATTTTCCTGCTGTTCTGGTTCACATAGCGAGGTGATTGTGTTGATCATCCTGCAGCAAGACTCTCGCGTAGGCAGTATCATCAAGACTTTCGGTCTTGTAAAACCTTGATCTCGAAACTCGAGGTCCTCGCTACCCTGTTTGGCTAGCTTAGAATTATTTTTAATCACACGATCTCGTGTTCTATATATATTAGTGGTTTCCCCAGTAGTCCAAAAGAGACAGAACGTACTTGAAGACATGGTTAACAGCATGCAGACATGCCAACCGTCGCAGGTTATTCGAGTTTGAAAGTGTCCTTTCGCAAAACAGCAAGTCCTGGTAGTTGAACATATAGCCCGCAACGCGCTTTTCCACCTCGTCGAACTTCGGTCGCTGTTTGGTTGCAACGCCTAACAACTTTTGTTTCAACTTCAATTCACCGGGACCGGAAATCAAAGCAGCTTCTGATACTGGCTCTGTGGATGCAAAAGGAATTGTGAGGGTAAGTCTTCCAGCATTCGTGGTGAATTTCTGTATCTTGAAATTACCTGTTTGCATGGCCTGCAGTTTGACTTTCAGAACATTGTCGTCCGGAGCTGCAAAATGAGTTTCGAAAGGATCGGAATCATCTTCCAACTCGCCGTCTTCATCGCTCAGTAATCCGACTGTGCCAGTCTCAGGCCCTTCTTCTTCTTCACGGACCTCATCCGCGTCTAGATCAAGCCCATCACCGGGTTCCACATCCATCATTTGACTGGGCTGGGCTTCTTGGGGATGGTCAAGTTTCCTTCTTTTGACATGAGGGCCAACATCGGCAGTGAAACTCTGTAGAAGGGCTGCATAAGGGCGCACTGTCGACAGTGGTGCATCTTCGTCTTCGGACGAGGAGGCATCGTCGCTCGTTACGGACTCTTGCTCAGATATGCCTTCTGAGTCTGAATTATTACTTTCATCGCTGTAATCATGTCAATTGCTTACTTCCCAAGGATGGAGTGTTGTTATACTCTTTTGTTTGTTGAGCCAGCCTTGCACTGTCAAAAACAGGCTTCTTTCCTGCCCTCCCCCGGAGTCCACCACGACCTCGAGACGCGCCTCCACGACCACGAGGGAGTCCAAAGCCTCCTCTGCCTCCTCTACTCCTACTACTACTCCCACCCCGATTTCCGTGGAACGCCATTATGGGTGGTGTTCGAAAGGGTCAGAATACATTAATGTGGTGGTCTATGTACTGTATACTCCGTACATGTTGCCCTTGGGAAAAAATGTTAGGCGCACACGATAAGAGCCTTATCTTAGCGGGGACATACTCATTAGTGGCAGGGGTAGTTGTGTTTTGCTGCGCATCTCTTTTGTATGATCAAAAAGGAATTCGCGAACAAATCCTAAGATTCAAAGTTTCTTATACATCCACTTCGGTTATCCAAGGAGAAAATTCCTACAAGCGCCAACAGACTATCTATTCCTTTCAAAGAGCGCCAGGCAAAGGGTAAGGTTGCGGTGCCAATTGTCGTCTGTGCACGGACGCGAACTTCCGCCGCCCACAAATCCAGCCCACCAAAGCACAATTATCGACGACGAGGTCAAGTGGAAATTTCGACGACGAACCAAACAACGTCCTCGACCTCCAACGCTTTTAGTCCACACGAGGCTTGACATATACAATCTTGCCATCATGGCGGTCGACCTCCCATCTTTCATTCATCTCGCGCGGCCTCTTGCGCCTGCTGCTATGGGCGTGCAACCCACCACCGCCCCTGTCAATGTCATAATTCAACCACAAGTGAGCTTCCCATCCCACATAGCAAATGGGCTCGAGATAACAACGTGCAGGCTGTCTTCTCAATCCTCGACCATTCGATCCGACGAGATATCCGCGATACGCAATCAACACGAGTTATTGGGGCTCTTCTAGGAGTGCGATCAGAGGATGGTATGGAAGCTGAAGTTCGAAACTGTTTCGCAATCCCACACACCGAAAACGAAGACCAAGTCGAGGTTGATGTCGAGTACCAAAAGAATATGCTCGCACTACAACTGAAAGCCAACCCCCGCGAAGTGTTGCTAGGATGGTACACCACAAGCCTCGATCTCAACAGCTTCAGCGCCTTGATCCAGAACTTCTTCGCGAGCCCAGAGACAGGAACTTTCCCTCACCCAGCTATCCACTTGACGGTTTCAACGGACGCTGGCAAAGGAATCGAGGCAAAGGCATATATCAGTGCGCCCGTAGGCGTCAACGCTGAGAGGGCTGCCGAGAGCTGTCTTTTTATTCCGGTCCCATACGACATTCGATACGGCGACGCTGAGAAGAGCGGACTCGAATTGATTTCTGGCGCAAAGGATAGCGAGAACCGCGCCGCACCAGTGGTTACGGATATTGAAGGACTGGAACGATCCGTGGATCAGGCGATTGATCTGTTGGACAGAGTTGCGGAATATGTCAGCTCTATCTTGGACGAGGAAAGGGAACCTTCGAACGCCTTGGGCCAGTTTCTCATGAATGCTCTGTCGTTGGCCCCAAAAGTCAATCCCGAGGATATCGAGCGAGACTTTAACAACCATATCCAAGATGTACTGGTCGTTTCATATTTGGCAAACACTATCCGTACGCAGATCGACCTTTCTCAAAGACTGGCAACGGCTGCCCTCACGATGGGAGGTTCGGATGCCTTAGCAACTACTGGTGGTGGTGAGGGTGGGGATAAGGGCGAGCGGGGAGGTCAACGAGGTGGAAAGCGTGGAGGACGAGGAGGTGGTCGTGGCGGGCAGCAAAGGGAGCCGAGAGAACCAAGAGAACCAAGAGAGCCAGCAGAGTAATTGAAAGTCACGAATCTTGAACCTTTTCCGTATGAATTTGGCTGTGCATTAATTTGCATTGTACAGGATGGGAAAACCTGGCGTTGGGGTGGGGACTAGAATCATTCACATAGAATGCCATCCATCACTAGGGATGGCTTTACAAAAATAACTTCGAGTGGTACTTTGTAGTATTCACGTGTAGCAGCGCAATGTCATTCAAGTATGAACGAGGCTATCATGTGCACTTCAATACCGGCAATTTCCACCAAACTCCTCCAATGCTATCCGTACGCCACTCTTGAATGACACCGTAACCATGAAACGTTAGACTCCTGTGGGGGGCTTGGGAGGAAGAGTGGAGGAATTTCCGTAGTTTGGCAGGTGGTTTCCCGGTCCTGCTTGCCCATTCTGTGTCACTCCCTGCATACCTTGTGGTATGCTCTGAGGCAAACTTTGAGGCATCCCGTGGGCCATACCTTGAGATGGGGCTTGTGGCATGCTCTGTTGCATGTTTTGGTGCATCGTCGGCCTATGAGCCATGTGTGGAGAGGCGTGATATGATGGCAAAGAAGTGTTGGAGCCTTGGCGAGCCATACCATAACCCACGCTGTTTCCAAAAGGTTGTTGGGGCGGAGTGTAAGCGTTGTAGGAGAGATGGGGCGACCCGTGGTGAGGAGAGCCATGATGGGACAAAGGTTGAGACACAGGAAGGTTACCGGGAACGAAAGACTGGGTCTTCGGATTGAACGCGTGTCTGTTGAAGCTTCCGGGTATTGGATGCTGGCTTTTGGGGTCGGCAGGATTTGCAGTCGGCGGTAGTTGACCGAAAGCATACGGGATCGTGCTCTGAACTCGGGGTACTAATGGTACCTGAGGTTGATAGGGACTCTGACCTTGGTAGATGGGCTGCTGCTGCTGCCATTGGTGAGGGGCAACAGGAGCAGATTGAACCGGCGATCCATATGCAGTGATCGGCGCGCTATGTGGTTGGAATCTGCTCTGATTTGGTTGCTGAAACTGCTGAGTCACGTTAATCGGTGTCCTCTTCTATGAGTCATCTGGTACATTACCTGTGGCATGGCATTATATACTTGCATGTTGCCGCCGCTCATGGAATTTGGATTGAATGGCTGGCTAGGGGTGCTATATTGTGGCAAACCCGAGTTGGAGTATGCACCTTGAGAAT
This sequence comes from Chaetoscypha palmicola, assembly GCA_003988945.1. Taxonomy (NCBI): domain Eukaryota; kingdom Fungi; phylum Ascomycota; class Leotiomycetes; order Helotiales; family Helotiaceae; genus Chaetoscypha; species Chaetoscypha palmicola. The sequence goes on along the minus strand of QYAH01000111.1, from coordinate 81,749 downwards.
TTTGGTTGAACGGCTGAGGAGCCAAAGGCGCATATTGAGGCGTGGGAGCCCAGGTTGGCATTTGAGGTTGAGGGAAAAAGGGCGTGTACTGAGATCGAACGTCAAAGCTTTCAGAATCGTCTCGTCGTTGCTTCGCTGGTTTTAATCTTTTGCTTTGTCCAGTTCTGTCTTTCGTAGAGACTGAGCTAGATCGTGACATCTCATTTCCATCTTCGGTTTCTAGAAGTGGTTAGGAGAAAACTTCATATAAGGCTTGCAAGGTAACATACCTGGTGTGGCTTCTCCAGTCTTTTCATCTTTGCCGAATATGCGCTCCCGCGCTCTATTATAAGCGGCTTCCCGCTCTTCTCTGGACAATCTGCAAGTAGTCAGTACTCGTGTGTAAAGGAGCTTCTATTTTAATCCATACTTCTCTTTAGCGGAAAGAGCTTTATCTTTACCATCACTTCCGGTTTCTGAGGTTGCCTTCGAAGGACTTGTGCCCACGTCCCCTTCGCCTCCTCTACGCATGATCTTCATCGTCGGCATCGTTGGTGGCGGCGGAGTGTTCCCAGAGGTTGGAGGGTTCGATAGACTGGTCAATGAAGGTGGAAGCCTACAAAAAGGAGTCCGGAAAATACGAACAGCACCGGCCACGGAATCAACCTGGTGGGTCATGTGATAGTAGTCGGCAAGTTTGTGCGTTAACATTCTACAAAAGGAGTTACATGGCGGGAGATCAATGAAAGGTTCCCTAGTCAAATTCGTCAATTTCGAAACATTACTTCGAAGGGTAGCATGGGGTCAACATCCGCCTGTTGGCAAAGCGGAAATCGAGAAGGAAAGAAGCATCTTACTTAGAATCAATGACAAACTTTTGCAAATCCTGCTCCAATCGAAGAAGAAAAATTCGATCCTTCGGTGACTCTAGTGCCTCCAGTAGTTTCTCATCTGGTGTTTGGCGATAGAACAAATGAAAGGCGTCAGGCACATCTGTTTGACCAACTAGAGGTTTGTTAGGTTTTCCATCGTCTGTCGTTTGCTGTCCAGATGAGCCACTCTGTGGGGTATTGATCCCCTGGCTCTGGCACTCTGGCATAGTTTGCATTCTTCTGTCCGGTCCCTCATAGAACTGGGCGCGGTATGCACGACTTGCTGCTTCGGACCCGATCCTAGATCCTGCTACTATGGATCCTCTACCTGAAAATGTGTCGTCGTCTTCTGCTGCTTTGACGCTAGCACTATCGTCAGGACGTAAAGACTCCTTTTCGTCCAAAGCAAATGTCGTTCCCGAGGTAATAGATTTTCCGTCCAAACTTGGGGGTTTGGTTCCCAGCTCCGATCCCGAATCTGTCCGTTGAAACGGATCTTCAGCGAAAGACTCTCCAGCTTCCGGCTTCTTTCTAACACTCAGAAGCGCAGCTGTTGCAGTACCCGAACCGTTCACCACCAAGCTTGGCATTGGCAAATCATGTTCTCCATCAACATTCATAGCCTTAATTGCATTGACAAGATTCGTCTCCGAGGCGGGGTTTGGTGATTTATGGGTAACTGGACTGGATCCTGGCCGTATCGACAAAGGATTTCCTTGTGTAGTACATGTAGAATCCGACGCTCCCTTAAGATGGTGTGAGCCGTCATGCGTGGTCTTCTCGTCCAACCCCAGTAGCAATACATTTTCTTTCTTCGGAGCTCTAGAAGGCCCGGATGCTGCAACTTTGGCGAACGAACTCATCCCTGTATTGTCCTTACCAGCAGAAGCAGCTACCTTTTGGGTGGGAATCCAGTCAGCAGGATACTTTGCAATAAGAGTGGTAGGGTAATTCGAGCACGGGATACGAACCTTTGCGAACGACAGTCTCGAAGTGTCTGCGGGCATGGGTGCAGTAGCCATCTTGAATGCTTTGCCAGCGAATATGTCAGCTGCTCGAAATGAATGTCGGGAGCCTCAACGGATCCAAGGTCGAGATCGCAGCTCGCAAATTGGCGAAAGGGTTGCAGAATCGGAATTGAGATATTAAGGGAATTGATTAACAAGAGCGCCCGGTGCAGAGACGTGACATCTGGTCATTGTCGAAGCTGACTAGCTGGAGGTGTTGTTATTGAGAAGATGGAAGAGCAGGTATGGAGACAGAAGGGTTTGATGGGTCGCGCGCAGGTGTACAACGAAGTTGTGAACCTCCACGCCTGGGGAAGTGGTGGACGTCTCTCTCGTCTGGCGTCTGGCGTCTATGGTCTGGTCTGGTCGCTCGTGCTTGTGCGGTGCGGTGCTTGTCCTGGTCTTCCTGATCTGCGTTTTCGAAGCCGTGCAACCCCAAGAGTCAAATGGGGGCAAGGCAACGTGTGGCAGCCGCGGAGCAGATCAACGAAGCCTGCGTATCTGGAGACGGGGCGATTGGGGGGATCCTTCGTCAAGGAGCAATGCTGTCAGTCCGTGTAGGATGACGAAGAAAGTCAGAATATCTTTTGCTCCGCTCCTGGGGTTGGAGATTATAGAGCGGTAGGTCGTAAGATTGTAGGTCTTCCAAGTCCGTGGTGTCGTAGCTGTCCTTGGGACGGATGTGTGTGTGAGGAGAAGGGGGGAGAGAGAAAGAGAGCGAAAGAGGGCTGGCGGACTGGAGTTGCAATAATAAATTCAAGTACAATCAGCTCAGCATCGGCGCGGCGCTCGCAAGTGTGTGCCTGTTTGAGTTTAAGGCAGCCATTTGCTACTACTTCGGCCTAGGGCGAGTAGGCATCAGACCCATGTGACCATGTCGCTCTCCGGTACTTCTACTTTCGAAGTAGTAGGGTATGGACTTCACACTACGGAGTATAGAGTATCATTCTTCATTCTTCATACTTCCTACTTCCGACTTCCGACTTCATCCTCCACCAATTGTACAGCCTGGGTATTATCCATTGCGATGCTCCGAGGATACTATCGCATGTATTAAACCAGCCCTCTTCTGCGATCATCCGTCCTCGACTGCTCGAGCCATCTACCTGCACCTGCATCTTCACCAGCTCGCGCACTGCACTCTACACTTTGCGACCCTCGAGAAGAACCACACGCCATTTCGTACTGTGCTTGCTGTGCAAGTATTGCGACTACCACGGTCACCGCCGACAGTGACTGCGATTGCTACAAACCCCACAGCGAAAGGAAGAAACAATCCTTTGGAGCTCGCAGCCAACCCAACCCAGCATACATCATCGCTTCTGCGCAGATTACCGCATGCTCAACTTTGTGGCCGCAATCGCTCTACTGCAGCCATCAAGGATTGGGCAGCTCAGTCATTGTTCAGAATACAAATCTACTCGCTCATTGTGCGTCCTACGCTATCTCCACGTTGCACCTTCCAGTGCGCAGCTATGAATCGATACGCGCGAGTCTCTGCGTTCGGAGGCCCTTCGAAGGCAAGCGCAAGTACAACATGTCAGAAATGTCTAAAGAAAGATAGGTCTTACTGTCCGATTGCAAGCATAACGCTGACGGTTCTACGCCATTACTCCTACGAATGCAAAGCGGTTGCGCAAGAGCGACCATACGTTTCTCGGCCTTCGCGAACGCAACAGATGATGAATCCGAAGCTCATGCCCAAATTAGCCAGCGAGGCCCCTCAGGAGATCTTGAGAAAGTACGTATATTCCCACGAACTCGTGTTATCAGCGATCTCACCGGTAGCAAACTTTACTCCTTTGGGGGCACACCTCTCCGACGCGAGTAATGTCACAATTGGTGGCAGAAACACAGGTATTCCAACTACGGGCTCTTGTAGTCTAGCTAAATCCGTGAGCTGAGACCAACCGAGAGACATGCACACCGTTGTGGAAGCAGTGCAAATTCGGTGTCCTTCCGTTGCTGTTCACTGACAAGGTTTTGAGTATGCTTGGTGTCTGCTCTAAATCTTGTGGCTCGAATCCTTTCCTTTGATGGCGGTTTCATGGGTCCCTCTACGCTGTATTTATCGGGCGCTTCTGAGCGTAAACCTCTTCATGTGTACAAACATATATCACCGACAGAACATTCCATATATCGATTCGTTCATGAATTCTGGCGCTTCTCAACCCTCCCTGCTAACTATTCTCTTCTCTTAGGAAAGGCATTGCCGACGAGCAACTCGCAAAGTCTGAATCAGAGAGGAGCCGTAAGCGAAACCGCCAGAGCGAGGACTTCAAAATTTTAGAAGTATCAAAGAGACGGCGCTCCGCCTCCATATCCTCGAGATCTGTCTCCACAATTTCAACCCGCGCGTCAAGATCGCCCTCTCCTGAGAGATCATACGCGGATAGAAGACCATCATCAGGTCTCTCCCGTTCCCCGCCGATAATAGACAGTCGTCATGATCATCGACATGCGAGTCTTTCACGATCTCCACCGTATGGAAAGTCGAGCGCAGATCTGGAAAAGAAACGCCGCAGGGAGTCATTTTCATCTGCAGACTCATATGGTTCAAGAGATAAGGCTGAAGATCGGCGGTCGTCCAGGGAGCGTGGGAGTAGTCGAAGTACTCGACGACGATTTCAACGTGCAAGCCCACCCCTTAGAGGTAGAAAGACTGAAAGCAGGAGCCCACAGCGAGGGCGAGTTAAGAAGCCAAATGATTTCCAGCCGTTTCGGGGGGCTCCACATATCAATGCGAGAAATGACAGCCCCCCGAAAAGAGAAAGAAGTCTGAGTCCATTCAGTAAGAGACTGGCATTAACGCAATCTATGAACGCGAGCAGGTGAGATTACCAACAATCGGGAAACCAAAGTGCGCTGGCAGCAAAACATCTTCCTGCTTTACTAGTGTAGTTTCGAAGCTGCCTATACAGTCCTGTAGTATAAATCGATACCCAGAACAACATTGTAATTTCATGCCGTTTGCAGAGACCTCTAGGCACCATCGTCATGCGAAGGGGATAATTCGGGGCTATCGCATCTCAAGGTCGTCCTTCTCACGCTGTTCCTCCTCCTCCTCCTTTTCCCTTAGTTTGACACCTTCGACCAATGCAATGCCCTCGATACCCATCTCCTCTCCACCCTCACTAGCTGTAACGGCACCATTTCCCGACTTTGACTTTGCTGCCTTCTGTGCTCCTTCGATCCTCTCCCGAACCATACGCGCAATAGCATTTTCTGTCCGAACGTTCAAAATGTCAAGCTTCTTGTCTAAATCTCTCTTCAAATCCCAATTTGGCTTCTTGGGCTGTAATCTGAACAAATCTACACCCTTGTCATCCTTTTCTTCCTCCTCGGCCTTTTCCCTAATCTCGTCTTCAACCTCTTTTGCCTGCTGCTCTAATGTCTTCTCTAGTGTCAAGGTTGGCGGTGCTTCAAATCCTAGCTTCGGACCTTTTGCTTCTGTGTCGTAGTTACGTCCTGAAAGATGTATCTTCGCGATATCTGATTCTGCGGGAGGTGACGGTGAGCGTGTTGATTCTGGTGCGACAACTTCGTCGCCTGGTTGTTTGCGCTTCAATGTTTTGAGCTTGGCCAGACGAGCCTTCCGCTCATCTGCAGCAGCGCCTAGCGTTGCATGCGTGGTCGACATGATCAGAAGTATGTTTGGATCTCGATTGATTTTGTTTGCGATAAGTCGAAGAGAATCTCGCGATGTTGGGTCCTTGTTGGGATTGATTGCTTGATTTTGATTGCGGCCAGTGAAGCCTTGACCTCCGTCTACTCAAGGCTGACCCTTCAGCCTCGTCTGGTCGGCAAAGATCCGCCGAGAATAATTTCGCGACCACGAATGTTGATTTCTGTTACTCCCCCAGGATCATCGCATTGTTCCTCGACACTGTCATTGGCTGGACTGAAAGTTGAAGTCGCTGATGCCTCTACGACCATCACCTGTCATAACAAGGTGGCTACTTTGCGATCTACCCATCCTCCCTTTCTTGGCTCCTCGAGTTTTTCAACCATGGCCGTCCCGTACGGGCGGCCAGCGAAACCACACGACATCGCAGCCTGGAGCCCCAACCGACAAAGAGAACCAATGTCCTACATGGACTTTGAGACCCTTACTCTTTCAACGGAATCCAGCAGGATTAAACAAGTCCTCACATGTAGAAGCGGAGGCGTCGACGAGTCCTTCTATCAGACTGCCAGATTTTCTAGATGGCCATCCAGATGAGATGCACGGATTTGCAACCCCAGACCAAGAAGTTCGCTAATCGTTTTATAGATGGTTTTCCCAACCTGCGCGATGGGACACTATCGAGAACAAGTGGACACCGAGGCCGGACTTGCTCTGGATAGGACACAAGCCGACTAAGTTTGGAAAGCAAACCGACTTCTATGAATTCTTTACATATCGTAGAAAGGTCCGACACTTCCAAAAAAGGCACCGTGGGCTGTTGCACAAGCTACGTACTTATCAGCGCAGAGGCCCACACGACCCAGAACCGTCCATACCTGTACTAGAATATCATGATGTCTTAAAGCAACCTTCCTCGGAAGATAGCTTTCCTGGGGAGTTAGAGAGCACGGAAACCCGGGACAAATCCGTGGAAGAGTCACTCCTGAATGAGCCCACCTCCGCAACGTTGTATGCTCGATGGAGCGAACTCAGTAGCTTGGAAAAACAAGTATTGTGGCCGCAAACCATGAAATTGGCATCCACGGAGCATCCAGATCAGGCTATGAAGTTTTTCTGCGCCACTTATCAGGCGCCATATCCACCAGCGACACAAGTCTCTGATTTCCTCGACTATATCATCTTCCTTTATCTGGAAGATCTGGAGGCTTGCGAGCAGACACACGAACATGCCGTCGCTCTGTACAATACAATTACGCGAGTGCTCTCGACTGGACCTGCAAATTACGCATATTTGTCGCAACGCTCATGTTACCTCCTGGTGACCCACTTAAAAAGAGACTCGCCTGAGCTTGTCTCGGAATTATATAGAAGCCTAGAAGCTCTCAACAATCCCCTATCAGCGTCCACTATGTCACACTTTGCTTTTCGGCTATGCATAGCGGGATCTGATTGGGAAGAAATGGCTTACGAGATCTTCCAAAAGATTGGAGATATAGAGAACAATTTCAATTCAATCGGCATGAGGTCGATCTGCAGTGCGGTGCTACATAACTCCCACGGAAATATACAGGTCAACGCTGTTGATAAATTTGAGTACATGCTAAGCCAAGGTTTGAGACCAAATATCATCGTATATAATATTCTAATTCTACATCACTTGAAGGTCGACGATGTCGACGGAGGCTGGAGAATTTTCGACTTCTTGCTGGAAAATGGGCCTATGCCGAACCATTACACCTACGGTCTTCTTTTGAACGATGCGAAGAAAAGATACGATTTCGATGCCGCTAGCCGATTGTTGGCGTTCGCCAAAGAGGACGGTGTCTGGAGTCAATGGATGACTGCTGAAGTCCTTGAACTTATTTTGAGACTTGTGGATCGAAATATACGCCGAGAAAATCACGAGGCGAAGATGGAAAATCGAGAAATTATTGTCAGGAGTAGGACCGCTTTCGAAGAGATGATCCCTTACTACTGCGAATACTTCCATGTTTCAGCACTGGCTCACGTGTTACCTGGTCTCTCAGACAGATATCCTGATCTGGTGAAGGAAAGCAAATCGTCAGTAGATGTTGCTGGATCCTCCCAGGATAAAGTCCATCCAAACAGTTACGTCCTCTCAATCATGGTCTTAGCGCTTCTCAGGGACTTTACAGATTTAAGCACCCCAACATGGGTTTACAAGCATCTTAAAGATCTCACTCACGCCCGAGATCGATTCGTCGTGGATCTCGCCACAGCAAAGGGAGGGTTTCGTCTGGCACATATTTACAACCTAGTGATCCTAGCGCTTAGCCGCCATGCTCGGAATATCCCACTCTGTCTTCAAATCTTAGGTGAAATGAGTAAGCCAAAGACATCTACAGATGGCCAAAAAAGACTTGTCCCCAAGCCTACATCGGGCACGTGGGGTATTATCGCAGAGATGTTTATGAAACACCATCAACCACGAGCCGCCGAAAAGGTCATCCACATGATGAGAGAGCGTGGAATCGGACCAGAGAACGCAACTTGGAATATCATGATTAAGGGATATAGTTCACTTCAAGATACCCAAATGAGCCTCGATGCTCTGGATCGACGTGAACGCGCTGGCTATCCAGCTACTAAAAAGACATATCAATACCTGAAAAATCTTGAAGATCGCACAAGTACGATTGAAGGCATGAAATTGGCGAGGTATAGGCGTATACAAGACGAATTGGCCAAACAAGAACGCGACGCGCTTGAGGCAGAAGCAGCAGAACTGGTGGAGAGATCAGAAAACAAGACGCCAGATGAATTGGTCGTCAGCGATATGCCGATGCCTTTGGACGATACATTCCTTCGCCTCGAAACAGAGTCGACGACGGCAAGAAAAGTCAACGAGAGAATCGTTGGGGATGATGTGACATTTGTATCTGAGCAGAATATCTGGGCCTGTCTGCCTACTCATCAATCCGAATCATCGAGCTCAGAAAAAAAGCATCGAAAGCGATGCGCAGAAGAGTGGCCGGGAAGACGAGAAGGGTTTGTAGTGAAAGACATGGGATCTTGGAAACCGAAGAAGAGCATCGAAAGCGATGCGCAGAAGGGTACCCGGGAAGACGAGAACAACTCAAGAAGAGAAGGGTTTATACTGAAAGATATGGGATCTTGGAAACCGAAGAAGAGCGGTGAAGAACGAGAGAGGAGTAGTCGGCGATGAAAGTATTTTTACGCAAATCATTGTACATTTAATATGGGCGCAGAGCGCGATCCCATTGTATATTGCTTGTAAATAGATACCCCCTAATTGTCTCCTGTTCTTGCCAGAATAGCTAGATCTCTCTTCCAATCTATATTTATTAGACTTAAAGCCGAGAACGGTGTATGAAATTATTCGATTTGATTTGGTTAATATGGTCTCGTTCATATACTAGTCGAGAATGACACACCGACCAGTGGCAGTCTCAAGACGAAGTGTGCAATACCGTAACACTAGACATTTCCTCACAACTCTCTTCGCCGTCAAAACCAAATTGATACCCCCAGATTTCACAAGTGTACGCGAGATATAGCAGGAAGGAAACTCTCTTTATTCTAATCTACATCAGAATTCGTGAATATAATCAGCCAGCCCGCGTATTCCACTTCCTAGGAAATCAATAAATGCGGCAATAATGGTATCTCTATCGCTATCCGACGCCTTGTATTGCCAGTATATGCAAATGCAACTCTTGAGAAAAAATGTAACATGACAGTCCGATTCCCCTTTCGCCCACTCCGCATCTTCGTGAGCAGATTTGGATAACTGTCGAGACCATTCATCGGCTTCCTTCATATGCTGTGATTCTGCGTCGTTCGTTTATACGTGTTTTAGTTCCTCGATCACGGTTACGCGACGTTCTTACAAGCTCCGCAGACGATAGTTCCACATCGACAATCCCACGCTGTCTCATTCTCGATATTCATCTCCCTGATGGCTTTCTCCCTGTCGCAGGTATGGCAAGTAGTTGAGCCACAATCGCATGACCATTTGCGTGCTGGGTCGCCTCTCCTCCAGCTTGGGATGTCCATTGGGCAGTACGAGCAGTAGTTCGCTCCGCACGAGCATTTCCAGGCTCGTTCGCCGAGCGCGGTATATGGGCCTTCTGTTTTGGCGGCTTCGATGTCTGACGGGATTGTCTCTAGCATATCTTTGGTTGTGACGGGATCTTTGGTCTTGACGGGGCGAAAGCAGCGGTGGCATTCTACTACGCCTCTGCTTGCGTCTGGGGTGGCGTTTTTGATGAGGAGATTCCAAATGTGACGGCATGCCCAGCTGTCAATCACATGTCCGTATGGCTCTTCGCCGAAATCATGGCCGTCGCCATCGTAATACCCAGCTCGGCCGTCAATATCGTCTTCCTCGAACTGCTGTGCGTCCCCGTCGGCTGAATCCTCGTCGTCGTCGCAGCCTCCGCATTGATGGATTGGAAGTAGGCATTCGTAGCAGAAGTGAGCTCCACATCTACATTCGACGTGAGAGCACCCGAACACTCGACGTACACCTGTCCTGCATTTGGGACAGCGCTTTATCTTCCATTTGCTTAAGATTTGCTCCAATTGCGGGTCGAGATCGCTGTCCGGGCAGTCGCCTAGGTGAACGAGTGCACGACATTTGGTGCAAACGGGTACATAGCAGACCGGACATGCGACTCGAGCTGCGAACTTTGGTTTCTTTGCGTCCTGTTTCTCAAAGGCGCCAAATGTTTCCGCTAATTCGACGGGAGAATTAAAGCTGATGTTTTCGATAGGCTTGCTATCCTCCCTTTCCGTGTAAAGTCTGGGCGAGATGAAGGCAGAACATTCTGGAATGGGACAGTAGAGACGATATGGCGTTTGCCATTCCTCGAACTTCGACTTGTACAGCTCCCTCTGATATGTGTTAGCATGGTCATAACTGCTTATAACAAAATGTAAATCTACCTCCGTAGCAGTTAACAATTCGTTGACAGAAGCCAATGGAATGATCGAACAGCACTTTGGCGGCATTTTCGACTCATTTCTACAAGCATCCAGAAACCAGGTCTTGAGGCAGCTGTTACAGAAAAATCCCGTGGTGCACTTCTGGCATCGTTGAGTAGGAAACTCCTTCAGATCTTTTGATTCGAGGCATAACATGCAGTCCTCTGGAGGAATTACGCCCATGGCGGGAGCCGTGCGACCAGCGCGTCTTTCTGCTGAAGCATCTGAGTGTCTCCGAATTAGTAGCAGATCTTTAAAATAATACAGCTTGTGAAAGATGTATCGAACAACGCGCGGAGACATGGCAGGTATTGGGGGAGATGTGGTATCGCAGGTAAATAGCAGGCACGGCACTAGGAACTATGGGTCCCTCGTGGTCCCTCGTGGTCCCTAGTTGTCGAGGCTGTCGCTCCGCAGTGCGACTTAAAGGATAGAACTAGCACGTAGAGATGAGATGGCACGATGTTTGACAGTACGATGATTGTGGTGGACTGGACTGGACTGTACATACCTGCAGGTGTCGATGTTGGCGCGGGTGTAGCTATAGGTAGGGTCATGAAGTGTTCAGCCAATACCTGGTGTCGCTGATGAGTCATGTCTAGGCGCTCGTCCAGGTGGTCTTCAACGACTCCATTCGCGGCAACGAGACTTGCGTGATGAAGCGTGTTAGTTTGTGATGAAGGAGAGGTCTGAGTCGTATTACGACCGAAATATCGTGGGCGTGCTGTGTGACCATGTCGGGACGTTGGAAATGCCATCGATGTCGAGAACGGCAAAGCAGGATGCGTTCGAGGCTGGGAGGCTTGAGCTGAGCTGGTGCTGGCGCTGGCGCTGGTGCTGCCACTGGCACTGGAGGCAGACATAGACTCATGCTGCTGCGATCCATCTGAGGCGTAGGAATGGTCTGACGATGAGTGAACTTGCATCGCAGACCAGCTTGACAGCGGATGTGGAGGTTCTTCGTTCAACATCTCATTTAATGTCATCAGGCGCCGATGGTCTCCTTGACGATGCTGAGACTGTTGAGCCATGCTGGGTGGCAGAGCCGCACAATCTAATAGTAGGTACCTAGGTAGGAGCGGCCGAGGTCACCTGTTTCAGTAGCTACTCAACCTTGGAAGTAACCTGGAGGTGTCTAGATGTTAAGGAACCAGGTAGGTGATAGTCTGGGATCGTAAAGTGTGTTGTGTTGATATGTCGTGTGTAATCCCAAGGTGCATACTCGAGCATGTGCTAGATAGAGAGACCTGACCTCAAGATGTAAAGAAAGTAGGACAGCCAACCGCTAGTTCTTCTGACGATGCACTAGTTCGTGGAAGGTGTATAACCCGTGTATAACCCGTGTATAACCCGTGTATACCTACTTGAGTAAGTACTTAAGTAGGTACTTAAAAACTTGAGTTGTAAGTCGCGACTTGGGACGGCGGAGCGGGTCCGAATTGGGAAGTAGCCATCGCCTCAGCCATCACCTCAGCCTCAGCCTCATGTCTACTTAGTACTTAACGTCACGTCGTGTGTGCTCCTCTCCTGTCGCTAAGTTATACCAGCCCTGGAAGTCATGTTGACTATGGTCTTGAAGTTGGTACTCAAGGCCGCGAAACAGGCTTGAGTACTTTACCAACCATGAGCCTTCTTGGAACTATCCGAATTATGAAAGCCGATCTTCGAGGATGTGTGCACAGCAATTGTACGGTATAAGGAGATGAGATGAGGTTGTTTCTCTATTCGCTTAACGACGCAGTCGAAGTCGTAAGTATGTATCGTTATCGCTATCGTTATCGTTATCGTTATCGCTATCGTTATCGATCAGCCCAAGCCATTCTAGAAAATCGTGCCTTGCGTCCAGCTCGCGCTAAGCTAGCCAACGCACGGCCCAAGAGTAGCTCACTTGGTACCTAGGTAGACGGTATGCCTCTATTATTGAGGTACTATACTCAAGTACTTCAGTACCTACCTTCGTACCTTCGTCGGTTCCAAAATGCCCGATAAAGACGCTGGTACTCCGCGTGTCTTCCTCGTCCGTCACGGTGCGTGCCAAAAAACCATCCTTATCTACATCTGGGGAGCCCTCCATCTTTGACTGCTTTGTCTGCACCTCACTAAACTCTTGGTTCTGATTATGCTACAGGGGAAACGGAATGGACCATCTCAGGGAAGTATACGGGTCGGAGTGACATACCCTTGACTGCCAATGGCGAGGCGCAAGTGTCCAGCTCTGCAAGAGTCATCGTCGGACCAGGCAAAATCATTGACCCTTCTCGAATCGCCCACCTATTCATCAGCCCCAGAACGAGAGCTCAACGGACCTACGAGATTCTGTTCAATGGCGACGCACAGAAACAACTCGAAGGGAAATACGAGACGACTGGAAATATCAGAGAGTGGGAGTATGGAACGTATGAAGGTCTTTTGACTGCGCAGATTCGGGCTGTGAGGAAAGAGAAGGGATTGGATCGAGAAAAGCCTTGGAACATCTGGACCGATGGGTGTGAGAACGGCGAATCGCCTGCGGAAGTCACAGCGCGGCTCGATGGAATAATCGCTCAAATTAAGGAAATTCAGGGTCCATATATGCACGGAGAGAAGGGTGTGGACATTGTATTGATCGCCCATGGGCATATTCTGAGAGCCTTTGCCAAACGATGGCTTGGATTTCCCCTCAGTCAAGCCTTGCCGATGATGCTAGAACCTGGTGCCGTTGGGATTTTGAGTTACGAACATCACAGGGTCGATGAGCCAGCGTTCTTGCTAGGTGTCAATATGGGCGGCAGCGAGTAACATGCACCGACATTTAAAGTAAGGAAAGGTACTGTACAGTACAGTACATACTCAGCAGCAATGCCATTCGACTTCTGGACGAACATGGTTTCGCTGTACTGCACAACGAAAACATCGGAAGTGTCGTCCTTATAATGGCTTGACATGATGCCCCTACAAACGAGGAACACACAAGTTAAAGGCTACGTATATCGCGACTATAAAAGTCCAGAGCGTTGCGAGCCCTCTCCCCCTTTCGGGCCTCGCTTAATGGTGGTCCAAGCTCTTGCCAGACTTGAATTACTGCGGCGCTATTCCCTTTACTCAACCCAACCATCCCTTGTGTCCAAGTAAAGGGCTTCGATAATGCCACGATACTTCATTTCCTCATCTTTGCGTTTTGGCTGCATACGAATCTACTCTTACTGAGCTGAAGGGCGAATCAAACCTTAAGTTGCACTATTGCAGGTACCCCCTACCCAGTATCTCATCACATCTCAATCTCCCTCGTCGAAATCACACAGAGGTTGTCGTCGGTTGTACGGTACATAGTACTGAATGTTGAGTTGTTTCATGTTGTTCGATCGTTTTCCTTCAGCTCACAAGATGAAAAAGGTTTGTGGTGGCTGGGCACTGGTATGCGAATGCCTTCATACTTCCTGCCAACCTTCTTCACCGAGAATCTACTTTCCCCGTCCGCGAATGTCACTTCCCGGCCTCCTTTCTCCAAAAAGACTTGCCGATCCCTTACTGCAAACCATTGCTCTTGAATTCCTTAAGCAAGGCGATACACTGCGATAAGCAGCATACCCCTTATCCCCGCCTCCGCTTTGAATTTTTGGGCACGTCTCCCCCTCCAGAATGTCCGATTTCTTCTGCGCTCGATTTTCGTCAACTCTATACAGTTGCATGGAAAACTTCAGGGCATGTTATTGTTGATTTTCTACCGGAAATAGATTCATCCTCGATCGAAAGCCCGATTGGGAGTTGGAGCTACGATGGTCTACTATTCTCTCACCACGATGGCAGTCAGAGAGGTGATACTTCTCGTCGTCGTCGCAAGTGTTGCATCAGCACTTCCAAGCATCGACTACCCTCTCAACTCGCAAGTCCCTACCATCGCGCGAGTTTCCGAGCCTTTCACATACACGTTCTCGAAATCGACATTCTCCTCTTCCCTCCCCATCACATATACGCTAGCTGGACCCACTTGGCTCTCGCTGGATTCTGCGACTCGTACACTATCCGGTACGCCCTCAACGAAAGACCTAGGAAATGAGCCTGTCACCGGCGTCTACATTGAGCTCACTGCCACAGATGAAACGGGATCTATTACACTAAACGCTACTTTGGTTGTATCGCAAAATCCTCAGCCTGTAGTGAATATTCCATCCTCTGGACAGCTCGCAAAGTTTGGCGACTTTTCCGCGCCGTCGACCCTGCTCTACCACCCCTCGACTCCATTCAAATTTAGATTCGACTCGGATACGTTTACGATTGGTGGGAAGTCAACAGGACTAAGCTACTATGCTGTCACAAATGATCACACACCTCTGCCATCATGGGTGGTCTTTGATGGCGGCTCTCTGACATTCACTGGTCAAACCCCGGACTATGCTTCTCTTATACAACCGCCGCAGACGTTTGGTATCAAAATGATTGCTTCTGATGTTGAGGGGTTTGCTGGAGCTTCAGTGGACTTCAATATAGAAGTTGGGGTCCACCAACTGTCATTCAGCCGGACACTCATGGCAATAAATATAACGGCGGGAAAGGAAGTCGAGTTTAACGGGATATTTGGTAACCTCGAGTTGGACAGCCAGAGAGCGAATACGTCTGTGGTTACGAAGATTTCGGTCGACACACCCTCATGGTTGTCTTTCGATAATTCAAGTTGGACACTCTCAGGAACTCCTCCCCGAGATGTTGCTGCAAAGAACCTTACTATTACTGCCACGGACATATTCGGAGACACTGCGAATGCCACAATCTCACTTCGGACTCCCAAATTAATGTTCAGCAAACAAATTCCTACGTTGAACGGAACAATAGGCTCGAGCTTCACATATAACTTAACTTCCTATATCAGCAACCCGTCAGATACCGAATTGACAATTCAGTCTGGGTCATCTGCGTCTTGGATCTCATCAAACCCGGCAAGTTTCGAGTTATTTGGCAACATCCCGATCACTGTCAGCCCTGCTGATCTCAATATCACATTAAAAGCCACATCGAAGTCAAGCAGAGCTTCCGAATCACAGACAATTGGGTTTTCAGTGGGTTCAGCCGCCAAGTCTAGCGTTTCCAGTACCACGTCCTCGTCCAAAGCAACTCCCACTGCCGATAACTCTCCTTCCAGAAGCCCAAGTTCGTTGTCTACGACAGGTAATGGCAAGCCGAGCACAAAAGCAATATTAGCAGTGGTCATTCCTATTGTTTGCGTACTGCTAGCGCTTCTTTTAGCACTCTTTTGTTACCGCAAGCAGCGGCGCGACTCGAGTAAACGGCCTAAGAGTCCGTCGAAATCTGAAATATCGGTACCCGTTCAGTCTCAGTCCAGCGTGGAAGAAATCATTCTTCCACCACCAGTTGCAAAACCGCAGCCATTGCAACTCGATACCTCCACATTTCTCGATGCGCCCACCCTCACACATGGCTTAACAACTAATGAAAGGCGGATCTCACACCCCTATCCTCCACGATCACTTCCTCCATCAAACAGTCGAGATCTGCGAAGGTCACAAACAATTTCGGGAGATGGAGTGGAGAGAAAATCGCAACTGTTTTCTGAAGGCGTCTCTCCTATGACCCCTGGTACTGTGACAGGTGGAACTAGGGTGCGATCATATTCAGAAAATGCGTTATCGAAAACATCAAAAGGTTCTAGTTGGAGATCGACGCAAAGCAGTAATGCTCTCGACAGGCGATCATCACGCACGATATCATCCCACAGATTGACGAGGACGTATTCGAACTATTCGAGGAAAGGCCACACTCGACGTTCTGCAAGAATCTTGGACGCGAAGACCATTGGGGAATTGAGAGATATGCCAAATGTTCTGGTCATTCCCAATTCCTCGCCTCCACCACAAGCGAAGGTGGAGTCTAGTATATTAGGTCTGAACGATAGCGACTTCGCACTCACGCCTCTTGATAACTTCTCAGCACTTGGGAAGAGTCCAATATTAGAACGACCGAACGCAGAGTACGTTCCGGAAGGAATGAACAATAGACGTTCTGTCACGAGACGGCAATCTCGCATAACTCCCGGTTTTGATGCTAGGAGAAGGAGTGGAATGCCACACGGCTTCCGAGGGTCCCGAGGGTCTATCTCATCGATCTCCTCCAAGTCAAGAAAACGGCGGAGCATCGGACATGGTCAGGAATGGGCATCGCCCCATCTAAGTCGTGGCCCTAGCCTCGTTCGCAACTCGCGAACTTGGTTAACAGTAGCTACAAACGCCCCCAGAGATACTCCCCGACCTCTAAGCAACGTCAGCGCCCTATCCTCCTACTCCGAAAGCTGCCCATCCTCCATCCCACCACTAAAACAAACCATCCGCGCAGTGACGAAGTCTCCCTCCATCAACTCTCCAACCTCATCTCATTCACGCAACTCAAGACCCGTATCCCGCCGCATCGGCAGCAGCCCCTTCTTCGGCGGCGGCGCATCCATAACTCAAACTCCCCGCTCTCCACCCCGCAAACGCACATCCTACGCCGACTCCCCCACCGTGCCTGAAGAATCCAGCATCTTCGGCAGTTTCGAAGGCATGATGATGATGCGTGAGATATCCGGCGGACAAGACGACGACGGGCGAGATAGCTTTGGCATATCGTATGGATTGGCGAGGGAGGGCACGAGGCAGTTGCGGAGTTATATTCAGGGACAGATGAAGAGACGACCTACGAGTGGGAGTTTTGATAGCAGGGATAGTAGGTTTGAATCTGCGCCTACGTCGCCTGTGCGTGGAGACAGCAGTTTGCCGAATGTAGAGACGCATGGCCAGCATGGGTATGGAGAGTTTCTTGAGGAGGGAGAGGGGTATTCGGATGGGAGTTGGGAGACGACGCAGTTTCCTAGTCCGGAGGAGCAGGAGCTTGTGGAAGAGGAGGAGGAAAAGGATAGGCCGCTTACTGCCCGGATGGGATGGAAGGGACGACCCAGTGTTGTTGAAGAGGGAATGAGGGCTGGGAAGTTGGGACTTGTTGATGGTGATGAGGGTGAGATGGGCAGAGGTAGAGAAAAAGATGGAGAACCTAGGGTTATGGGTGGCCTGGGACGACGACCTATTAGTGTTGATGCTAAGAAGGGCGCTTTGAAGGGTAGTGTTAGAGGCAGGGTTGAAGGCGCTGCGGATGATCTGGGAGAAAGTATGAGTGGAGGGGATTGGAGTGCTTATATCTGAGGGATGCGAATAGCTGGAATTGTGATGATTAGGGATTATGGTAGGTATTTACTCTTGTAAAGTGGCATGGGCTTGTATGATTTTATGTTCCTAGATGTCATGGATTGAGTTATTGTTGATGAATGCTGCAAGAGAAAATTATGGTTTCCCTCCAGGTCCACTGCAGTGTATTGCATGGCTCAAGAGTGACGCATTCGAAATCTGGGTAATGTGTCCGACAATATCTGACTTTATAGTATTCCAGGTAGCCTTGTTCGCCTAAATATTATCCCCCAGTACTTAAGTACTTAGTCGAGGTAAACTAGACAAAAAACCTCGTTTTGATTATGTCCATCAGGAGGATGGGCACGCCCTCGCTAAATCCTAAAAGAAAAACAAAAAAAAAAAAAAAAAAAAAAAAAAAAAAAAAGGACAAAGTGTCGGGGATTGAGCCCAACGCGGGGGTCGACTATGAAGACCGTTAATTGTGTGTAACAATTGCGTTGGTAGGGGTAACTTACACCCGCAACCTTGAGATGACGCTTAGGTAAGAGTCTCACGCTCTACCGATTGAGCTAGCCGGGCGTGGCTTTGATTTGTTGGAAAGTGGTTGATACTTGGGACTATGAATGTAGAGAATGTGGGGTAGCGGGCCGGACACAAAGACTTTGATACTCCACGGCTATCTCGATATGAAGCGCTTGAGGCTTTTGTCAACAGACAGACGTGTCTTGTTTCTCTCGAGGTAGCTGGTGG
This sequence comes from Chaetoscypha palmicola, assembly GCA_003988945.1. Classification (NCBI taxonomy): domain Eukaryota; kingdom Fungi; phylum Ascomycota; class Leotiomycetes; order Helotiales; family Helotiaceae; genus Chaetoscypha; species Chaetoscypha palmicola. Next base: position 63,394 of record QYAH01000111.1, on the reverse strand, counting down.
CTGCGATTAGTTTGTTAATCCTTTTATCTTTATTTATTGGTTCTAGAGCTGCATGTAGAATTCATCTAACCCACAGAATCGATCTGTCTACCTACCTGGCTATTGGCATTGTTCAAGTTGAAGAAGAGATCATTGGCTGAAAGTGGTGATATGACTGACTACGGATATTGCTGCTGTCTTCGTCTCTGACTTCTACGAAGTGATTTGCAAAGCACATAGAAACACACGTTCCAATGCCAATGCCTAGCTCCACAATCGTATAGTTCTCATCGATTTGCCTCGATCGGAACAACCTCATAGAAAGCTTGAGGCATCGAGAGTACCGATTGCAAGGGTTTCTTTGCCCCCGAAACATAGTGCATCAGAGCTTTGCATCCCGAGGTCCCCAGGTCCTCGATAAGAACATTGATCTTGGCGCGCACAGTGCACTGCTGTTGAGCCCAGACTGGATCCAAAGGGTTATTCTCAACGAAGTACAGGAATGTTAACCTATAGAAGTAAAGTACAGCACGATAGAAAGAGAAAGGCCCGATGTGGCAGATAGGAAGCAATTGACGTAATGTATTTTATCTCTCACCAGGCATCGAACCGATACCTCCGTACAGGAGACCAATTCCGGGGCATTGTAATTTGTATTATGGTAATGTGTTGAAAATTGCTACCCGTACTGCATTCACATTCACATTCACATCTCTCCCTCCCCTTGGTGATAATCCGGGGAGTTGATGATTTCGAATCACAACTGGTCAAGTACTTAAATACTTACTTACCTAGGTAAGTACGTAAGTACGTATTTATGATGGTGGTGATTAAGCGAAGACTAGCGCGGGCCCTCCAAGCCAACGCCTGCGTTCGCAACGCAGAGATTAAATCGTCATTCGACCTTTCCCCATCAACACGCGACCTGTCCCGAGTTACCTCCAGCTACCTTCCCAATAACAACAAACACCCACTTATACCCTCTGTGGTAATAGAGATACACATGGACAGCTAGTCCTCCGCAACATCTACAGCCTCCTCCCTTCCTCACGATCGACCCCGCACTTCATTCATTGCTGCGCATTTCGAAGACCATTCTAGACCTCGACAGGTTTTTCACCTCGCCGTCGGCTTTCGATTGAGGTTATACAAAGCGCGGCAACATGGGTCAGACTCTGTCGGAGCCAGTTGTGGAGAAGGTAAGATTCTACATGCCTTCAGCTATTCTGTTCCGTGCCTGCAAGTGTGCGCCATTAGTCTGGCGCCCATTTGTTGGTGCACACAGTCGCTGCTTCAGACCAAAGCAGAGGCAATTCAGATAAGCTGGACGCCTGGGCGCCCTGCATGCGAATGCTACGCCCCTCGAGGAATACAGCTGCCTCTGCTTCTCAGACTGATCAGACATTTGATATCGTGTGCTGACGTAGCCTCTCTGATAGAACTCGGCTTCTGGTGGCGATGAGCGCATGATTTTCGGAGTGTCTTCGATGCAAGGATGGCGTATTAGTATGGAGGACGCGCATGCTACTATTTTGGATTTACAATCACTTTCGGACGAGCCAGTGAAGCCAGCAAATGCAGAGGACCGCCTCTCCTTCTTCGGCGTTTATGATGGGCATGGAGGCGATAGAGTAGCGATATTCGCAGGCGAAAACATACACCAAATCGTCGCGAAACAAGAAGCTTTCAAAAAGGGCGACATCGAGCAGGCGTTAAAAGACGGCTTCCTGGCCACGGACAGGGCTATCTTGAATGGTCAGAGTGACCGATACATCAATGAGCGTGATGAAACTGACTCGTGCTTCTAGATCCACGGTACGAGGAGGAAGTTTCTGGCTGCACAGCTTCAGTTGCTATTCTCTCAGCAAAGAAGATATACGTGGTATGGCATCTTACTGATGTGATTGTGGCTCTTGCTTACAACATTAGGGCAACGCCGGCGATTCGCGAAGTGTTCTCGGTGTCAAGGGTAGAGCGAAGCCTTTGTCCTTCGACCATAAACCCCAAAATGAAGGTAAAGAGCATCCCAGATCTCCCATATGAGCAAGTGCTTACTATCACTCAGGGGAGAAGGCAAGAATTACGGCTGCTGGAGGGTTTGTCGACTTTGGCCGAGTAAATGGGAACCTTGCACTTTCAAGAGCAATCGGAGATTTCGAGTTTAAGAAGAGCGCAGAGCTTGCCCCCGAACAGCAAATTGTCACAGCTTACCCTGATGTGACCGTCCACGATATCTCAGACGATGATGAATTTTTAGTGGTAGCCTGCGATGGTAATCTAACCGCAATCCCTAGGAAAAATTTCCACTAACAATTCCGATAGGTATTTGGGATTGTCAGTCTTCCCAAGCTGTCGTCGAATTCGTGCGTCGTGGTATTGCTGCAAAACAAGAGCTTTCCAAAATCTGCGAAAATATGATGGATAACTGCCTTGCATCAAACTCTGAGACTGGAGGAGTTGGCTGTGATAACATGACAATGACTGTGATTGGTCTTTTGCGAGGGAAATCTCAAGAGGAGTGGTATGAAGAGATTGCAAAGAGAGTTGCCAACGGAGATGGCCCTTGTGCGCCTCCTGAGTATGGCAAGTAGTCTTGGTTAAATTCTAGCTTCTAAGCATAGCACTAATAGCAAAGATAGCTGAATTCCGAGGACCAGGTATACACCACAACTTTGATGACAGTGACAGTGGATATGATGTCGATATGGATCAAAAAGTTAAACCATGGGGTACCAACCAAAGAGGTCGCATCATCCTTCTTGGCGACGGCACGGAAGTCTTAACCGATTCTGATGATACCGAGATGTTTGATAACCAAGAAGAAGATAAAGATCTTGCGAGTCAAGTTCACAAGGGGCAAATTGCGGGGCATACCGATGACAACGAGTCGAAGCCGGCCGCCGAATCTGAAAAGAACAGCAGTAGCAACCCCGAGTACAAAGGTGTGGCTGATGGCTTCTTAACAAATTCGGCAACCCCCGACAAGAAAGACGATAGCCATACAGCGGAGAGCAAATAAAGGGTTGGAGCAAATAGAACACGATTGAATACAAAAGGGGATGACGATTCAAGAGACGTTTCAGCGTAGTTGCTATTTCTAGACGGGTGGCCATTTGCGCCTGAGCTTGGAGTGGGTCTTCCAATGTCTGGATCCTGTGGTATGCTGCGAACCGCTTCCTCGGCGGGTTGCTTGTTCTCCGAAGTCAAGATGTCACGAAGGCTGGGGGTAGAGGGAGGCACTTTATGACGCTTCTCAAAAGGCAAGGTGGATGTCACACTGGCGGCGCTTTTCTTGATGTTCAATTTCTTACACCACGATCTTCATTGCGCAGCGAGTCTTGTGTTTTATGTTTCATTCCTTTTGCATCAGAGATTTTATGGGAGGTTCTATAGAACGGCTGGCTGCATTTTAACAAGTCGGCCAATTGATACCTGAAAACCACCCCGAGTTTCTGTTCTTTCATCACAATCTAGGGAAACGCGCAATGTCGAGTTTCCTGGTTGAGAGGCATAAAAAGGGTTGCACAATTTGATTGTCTCCTAAATTGGTACGAGAGGACGTATCTCGGTAGAGTATTGTTCACCTGGAAGGCTCTATAGTTCTTTGTGCGTAGTCCCCCTCCATGATTACCTTTGCTGATACAGACTGTTCCGCCGGACATGAACAAAGCATAGAGATGGTTTTGGTAGCAATTAACAATTTAACAGGGCCATACGCGACATATGAATCTGAACTGCTTAAGAAGTTTCCTAGCGACCGAGCCGACGATTTCAGTAGTCTACTATTGCCGAGAATAGCTCGACTGTCAAGTTATCAAGCCGAATGCGGTTGAGGCTAACCCTGGGAGATTGACAGTGGATACCCTTGACACGGGACCGGGAGTCCGAGCTCCATCGCGCTCCACCTGGCACGTGCAGCTCTTTAGCGCGCGATCACGTTACCTAGGTACTTGTAACCGGCGATGACGCCCCCGGTGGCGGTGCTTCTGGGCAGGCGCGGTTTGAAGATGTGCCAGGTTTGCTGGAAGTCGGTTTGTGTCTGACGATGAACACGTCCAAAGGGTAGGACGAATCTTGGAATTCCTGGATGGGCAGAACGACTTTGAAGCAGGAATCCCCCCTTGAGAGCTACACGAGCCCCAGAATATTTCACATCGGGATTGCACCAATTTATGATCCTTGTTGACCTGACCACCCTGGTCAAATTTTATTTCAAAGGGAAGCTCCGTCCTAACCTGTCCTCACCAAAAGTCCTCCTCTGTTAGCGATCCCAACCCGCGATAACAACAACAACAACCATTCACCTCGACATCCACACTTGCACAGTATCTCTCGAATCATCCTTCACTTCACCTGATCCAAAAATACAGTCTATCAAGATAAGCAAATCACCTCACAGCAAGGGTCGATGTCTTCACCATCGTCTGCGGGCTCTGGTGTTGGGAAACGGAAACGGACCTCCACTATTCCTTCATCTACTAAGAAAACACCCAACGTCGAGCAATTGCAGCCTTCATCTCAGGATGCTTCCGGCGAAGATGGAGAGTTCACAGGGCCTGAGTCTGCCAACTTGAATCAAACGAAAGGGCCCTTGGTCGACGCGACGAACAACCCTCCTGCTAAACGATTGCGCTCATCGACTCATGAGAAGGTCACCAATGGATCAGACAGTGTGCAAGATCCAGGAGAGCCATCAGATACTACAGAAGGGAGTGCCGATATTGCAAACAGAGTTGGGCGCAAAGGACGAAAAAGCATATCGTCAAAAGATGCGGAGTCAATGGCGCCACCACCAATTGGTGCGTTGACAGATCCAGTCGGATACAGCACAAATCCTCCTCCATCTGGGAGATCCGTTCGCGTGTACGCCGACGGAGTTTTCGACTTGTTTCATCTTGGGTAAGCTTTGGGGATGTTGGGAATGATAATGGGCCTCTTGCTGACCACTTTCACCCAGACACATGCGACAGCTCGAACAGGCCAAGAAGGCTTTCCCCGATACGTACCTTATCGTTGGTGTCACCGGCGACACGGAAACTCACAAGCGAAAAGGGTTGACTGTGCTGAGCGGACAAGAGCGCGCTGAGACAGTCAGACATTGCAAATGGGTCGACGAGGTCATTGATGACTGTCCGTGGATCGTTACGCCTAGCTTCCTTGCCGAAAGGAAGATTGACTACGTTGCTCACGATGATCTCCCATACGGCGCGGACGAGGGTGATGACATTTACAAGCCTATCAAGGAAGCGGGAATGTTCCTTGTCACACAGAGGACAGAAGGTGTCAGCACAACGGGAATTATCACAAAGTAAGCATGCTTGTTGATTTGTTTGAGCTACGGTCACTAACCGAATACAGGATTGTTCGCGACTACGAGAAATACATCAGTCGCCAATTCAAGCGTGGAACGTCTCGGCAAGAGCTCAATGTTTCTTGGCTAAAGAAGAACGAAATGGATTTGAAGCGCCATGTTGCAGAGATGAGAGATGCAATTCGTAACAATTGGAGCACCACTGGCCAAGAGTTAGGCAAGGAGATTCGACAATTCTGGCAAGCAAGTCGACCAGGTAGTCCAGCTAGACTTACCTCCTATGAGGACAATAATAAGTCGTCAACTTCTCTTACTAGTCCATCGGCTCTTTCCCATTTGAGAAGTCGTCTAGAAATTCCAAGAGCAGATAGCCCTGGGGGTCCCGCCAGCGACTTTGCCACTGGATATAGCTTGGGTCTTATTGGTGGTGTTCGATCATGGGTAAGTCCATTTGGCGATGATTGAGAAGCACACGGCTAATGATGGCACAGATGACTAGAAGTCGCCAGTCAAATATGGGTAGCCAGCACGGAAGCGATAGTAGTGAAGAAGATAGTGATGAGAGATCTCCTCGTCGTGGACGACAAGGTAAGGCTGAAGAGGAAGCCGAGAGGAAGGCAGATGCGCAAATCGAAGCCTTGATGGAGGAAAACTCCAAGGCTTCGGGAGCTTAATGGGAGACTTCACATGTGATAATTGTGCACGGCAGTTTCACAACTTACGAGTCTCTTTTGTCTTGCTTTCTTGATATAAACTTTTATAGCGCATGCCAGCTTGTATTAATGGATAGACTTAAAACGGATGGCAAAGTGGAACTTCGGAACTCCTGGGGATATACCACTATTGTAATCATGATAGACACAATAACAAAATACCTTTCACGTGGCGATAGCTTATGTAGGAAGGAAAGCAAAACAGTGAGATAGTGCTCGCCACAGCTGTCAGCGCCTCGAATCGTGAGAAAAGGCGGCATCGCTTGTTTTGAGGATGTTTGAATTTCGGGCGCCAAGATAAGTGGCGGATTGTTTATATTGTCGAAATGACCCAAATCGCATTTCCCAATTATCGGAAACATGTCGGCGCGAGAGTGTTGAGGGTTGGAATCTCAAAATCCAGCTTTTTGTTTATTCTGTTTGGTAGCTACTCAAGTATGTATGGAGGTATATAGACCAGGATTGTGTAGTGTTAATTCGCGATTGTTGATTGGCGAGCGACAAGCGCCATTAAGGCGGCACGGGAATGCAGATCCGTCGGTTGTCTAAATCTCGATATCAACGATTCATCGATTGAGCCTCTCTTGATCTCTACGACAAGAACACCACTCCACTCTCCACCACCCTTTCCTTTTCATCGACTTTCATATTCGCGATCTTGACACAATGTTGGGTTCTGCGAGGACAGCAAGCGCGCTGGCGCTGCGAGGTACGCTCTCAATTTATTGCCCCAGAGTCCCCCTCATGCCACAGACAACTAATCTGTAATCCACAGCCAAACCATCTTCGTTCCTTATTCCATACAGATCAATTGCGGCAATCTCATCTTCTGCTTCGAAGCCAGCCACTGCGATGTCGAGTCCGCAGAGTATACAAGGAAATACCAGTTCGCCACCGCTGAGCGTGACGGGCAAAGTGAGGCGCGAGGTGCCATTGCCTAGTCAGGAAGGGAAGAAAGGTGCTATGCAATATGCTTTGTATGTCTCCCAGGCAATGAGATTATCCCCTATAATTTTTGAAGGGTTTCGGTTTCGGTTTCGCGCACTTAGTATTCGGCGACCTGGTTGCGACATGTTGCTAACACGTCCTTAGGACAACACTCGATCAAATAGCCAATTGGGCCCGTCAAGGCTCTCTCTGGCCCATGACCTTCGGACTCGCATGTTGCGCCGTCGAAATGATGCATCTCTCCACCCCTCGATACGATCAAGACAGACTTGGTATCATTTTCCGAGCGTCCCCGCGTCAGTCCGATGTCATGATTGTTGCCGGTACGCTCACCAATAAAATGGCTCCTGCACTCAGACAGGTCTACGATCAGATGCCGGAGCCTAGATGGGTTATTTCGATGGGAAGTTGCGCAAATGGAGGGGGGTATTATCACTATAGTTATAGTGTTACTAGAGGTTGTGATCGCATTGTGCCGGTTGATATATATGTGCCTGGATGTCCACCTACTTCGGAGGCGCTGATGTATGGCATTTTCCAGCTGCAGAAAAAGGTATGTAACCCTTTGGATCCTTACTTTGGGTTTCACTCGTCCAACAAGATTGAATGCTTACCAATTCCCTAGATGAGGCATACCAAGATCACCAGAATGTGGTACAGAAAGTAGAGACAGCGTTATTGGAGACGATGGAGCGGAGGTGTCCTTATTGTACAAAGTTTCAGACTACATAAGTCGAGTCCGGATGCATGGCGTTTGTTTTTGCAGAATCAAATACACACGTATGAAAAGTGAACTGCCAATCGGTGAAGCGAAGATGCCACTATTATTAAGGAGCACCTCGATGATTGTCGTTGACCACTTTAAACCTTTCGAAAGCTTTCCAGAGAGGATGTTCAAGTCGGTAATCCATGTGACAAAGCAGCTCATTATTCCATCGTCAGGTCATTATTCTGTCGCCAATTGTATTTGCTCATCGGAAAGGGGTCTAGTAACAGAGTTCGAGAGCTGGATCTTGGCAATTCTTGCTATGTGGAACTCCTATGAAATGAGCTGTGTACCACTGGTGATATTTAAACAACTAAGCTTTGTGTGATTGCGATCCGCGGTTCCAGGTTCCTTGAAAGAGAAAGCGGTACTAATTTACTATCTGCAATACTGTTTTCGTGAAGAGTTATAGAGAGAAAATTCATTCATAAAATTAGGAGGAGTAGAGATGGAAAGCGAATGCTTTGCTGAAATCATTCGCAGTCGAGAATTGTTACTTAAGTATGATGTGGGGCTCTCGTAAAATCTAGGAGGCAAGTCACATGCCGATAACCGCGACGACAAAATAATCTTATCGCCAATCGCCGAAAAATATCAAAAAGTTCTTCCAAGGCTCCCGCAACAACCTTGAAGATCTAGAAGGTGCCAAACCAAAAATGGCAACGAACAACAGCACAAGTTCTTCCGGGACCTCCACCTCGCATACACTCACTGCATTCCCAACCCCGACCACCAAAACTCGCTTTCCTAGGTCGAACTCATCTCCAATGTCCGATTTACTCACGGCGCTCGCGCCCAGTAACAGACATGCTTTTGTAGCTCCCACGGGCGAATTGAATAAGAGCGCGTTGGGATATGTTAAGGGGACGCTCGATAACCTCGCGGGCAGACTAGGAGAGGAGCAGGGGGAGCGATTGAGAGAAGAACGGAAGAAGAGGAAGAGAGGCCAGGCTGGAGGTAGTGAGGGGGAGGTTCTCAAGATTCGTAAAGTTCATGTCGAGGGCTTTGCGGTCGATCAGGTGTGGGAGCAGGCCAGACGAGTTATCGATGCGCTCAGAGGGGATGCGGAGAGGGGTCTGGTCGAATTGGGTATGGACGATGATGGCAAGAGGGGGCAGGCGGATGGTGGGGTTGAGATGTTGAAGTTTGATGATGACGGGTTTGAGATTGGGTCTGATGATGAGAGTCTGGATGACCAGGATGATCAGGAACAGGAGGAGGAGGGAGAACAGGGAGAAGATTTGGAAGAGGCTAGTGATGAGCAAGAATTGAATGGACTGGAGGATGACTACGCATCTGACAATGACGAAATACCTGATGGCTTTGACGAGGAGGAAGCATCTGAAGAAGAATCTACTGGTGTTTTTGTGGAAGATCCAAACAAACTCAACGATGGATTTTTTTCGATCGACGAGTTCAATAAGCAGACTGAATTTCTGGAACAGCAGGATGCGACCGCTGATCCATATACTGGCGAGGCAAGCGACGAGGAGGATATCGATTGGGATACGAATCCTCTCACTGTTCCAATAAAAAGTGCTTCAAGCTCAAAACGAGCTGCTGCTATGGATATTAGTGATAATGGAGAAGAGGAAAGCTCGGAGGACGAAGAAGATGGCCCGACTTTTGGGAATATGGATCTCAATGCTGCTTCTGGCGAAAGTGATCAGGAAGACGACGATGAAGATATGGAAGTGGATGACGATCCGGCTGGAGATAATACGAATGATGTTTTATATAAGGATTTCTTTGAGCCCCCACCCCGGAAAGCCGGGAAAGGGGAACGACAGGCAAACTTTCTCGAGCGACAGGCGAAAAAGGTCAAATTTGCAGAACCAGAAGACAATGAGGGAGGCGTTGAACGAGCTATGGCTGATGTCAGACGTGATCTGTTTGACGATTTATCAGAGCAAGACGATTCAGAAAATGCTCTTTCAGATGTGGATGCCGGAGATATCAAATCACGGAGATCAACACACGAACGTCGGCAAGCTAAACTTTCAGAAGAGATTCGTAAACTTGAGGCAGCATCGGTCGCGAAAAGAGAGTGGACGTTATCTGGAGAAGCTCGAGCAGCCGATCGACCGCAGAACTCTTTACTCGATGAAGATCTAGATTTCGAGCGTACTGGAAAGCCAGTGCCAGTTATCACAGCCGAAGTTTCAGAGAGCATTGAGGAACTCATCAAACGAAGAATTCTTGCTCAAGAATTCGATGAAGTTATTCGTCGTCGACCAGACTCCCTCACGCCAGCAAACACGCGTAGAGGAGCATATGAGCTTGATGATACCAAGCCTCAGCAAAGTCTTGCAGAAATGTATGAGGAGGAGCACGTTAAAAACAACAATCCCGATACTTACATTAGCAAGTCTGAGGAGAAACTTCGCAAGGAAGAGAGGGAAATCGAGGCTCTGTGGAAAGATGTCAGTGCCAAGCTTGATGCTCTTAGTAGCTGGCAGTATAAGCCGAAACCTGCAGCTCCAAGCTTGACCGTGGTATCAGATATTGCCACCATCAGCATGGAAGACGCACAACCTACGACTGCAGCTGGCATGAATGGTGGTGATTCTATGCTTGCACCACAAGAGATTTACAAGGCCGGTAAAGAGAAAGATGCAATTGCGAAAGGTGAAATTGTTCCTAAGAGTGGTGCACCAGTTGCAAGGCAAGAGATGAGTCAAGAAGCGAAAATAAGCAGGAGGAGAAGAGAGAAAGAGAGAATTAAGAAGAGAGGCGGCGAGGAACTCAACAACAGGGTCGAGAGTAAGAAGACTAAGGGGAAGCGAGAAATGGTGGGTGATTTGAAGAAGGGTGGTGTCAGGGTTATCGGCAAGAAAGGTGAATTAAGAGACGTGGATGGCAATGAAGTGCAGGGCGATAAAGCACTGAATGGCGCTGGAGGGTTCAAGCTGTGATGACCATCGGTAGCCGATTGAGTTAAGGATTCGTTCTTTCTACGGACTCGGTGATCAATAATTGGAACTTTATGATCTCGAAAGGTGTCTGCATTCTGTTGCCACAATACTAATTGGACTTCAACCGAGCACGCCAGCGCGTGGCTGACCAACAGATGATGCGTTTCCGTGTTTCCGTCCTGTTAGTCCCACAACATCCGAAACCTGATATATAAATGTCACTTGGCATCGACGTCCCAATTTTATTTCCCTAAATAAGTATCCGCTCTACGTCAAGTAATCCTTCGCAACCCTTCACAAACGAAAATGGCGGCTCCAGGAGAAACTTATCAGCTCGCCTTCCCTCCAAATCCCTCACCCCACATCTCATCTGGCATTCCATTTCCTTCAGCCTGCGCTCATCACATCACCAATACCTTCAAAGCTTCTCGAGTCTACATCATCGTCTCCAATTCTATCTCTAAGACTGAGAATTTCACTAAATTGCGAGATGCTCTTGGCGAGAAAGTTGTTGGCGTAAGGAAGGGTATCAAGCCCCACACGCCGTGGGACGATGTCCTAGAGATTGTGAATGAGACCAGAGATTTACGGGTCGATATTATTGTTACACTCGGAGCTGGCAGTCTGACGGATGGAGCTAAGGTGATTATTCTGGTGAGCTTTCTGTCTTTTTTCCCCCATGGAAGAATAATGTTGAGTGGTCGAGGTCTCGTGAGTGCATCTATGGTTACGCATGTGGGAGGTGACACCAAGCGTTTCCACTCTAGAAGGGTGTAACCGGCAATTTTAGAATGAACGCCCACTTACCAAGTTGGCAGGCTTTAGCAAACAATGTATCATCGCTTGATGATCTTTCCAATCTACCAACAGATAGAACAAATCCAGACGTTAATGCACCTACCATACCAGTAATCAACATACCAACATCACTCTCGGGTGGAGAATACTCGCCCTTCGCTGGTGCAACAGATCTTCGGACCCACCATAAAGTACTATTCTCTCACAAAGACATGGGAGCTGATCTCATAATCCTCGACCCAGAACTCTCCGTCTCAACACCTGAGCGCATCTGGCTTTCCACTGGGATTAGAGCCGTAGACCACTGTGTTGAAGGACTATGTTCGCTTAATCCCAAAGTCAGTTCTGAAACTGATAAAGGATTCGGTAAAGGCCTGAAATTACTCGTTCCAAATCTTCTGATTACGAAGAAGGAATGGAAGAATGAAGATGCTAGATTGCAAGAGATGTTCGGAGTCGTGGAAGCTATGAAGGCCGTGGAAAAGGGCGTGCCTATGGGCGGTAGTCATGCGATTGGACACCAACTTGGGCCGCTTGGAGTTGGGCATGGAGAGACTTCGTGTATACTCCTTCCTGCCGTGCTGAAGTATAATTACCTCCATGGAGACGAGAAAGTGCGGAAACCGCAGCAGAAAGTCCTTGATATTCTGTGGGCGGGGACTTCAGTCGTTGAGGTGCTGAACAAACACGGCTTGCAAAAAGATAAGGCTGATGCTGGTGATGTCGTCGGTGCGATTATTGCGGAGTTGGGAATGCCGAGGAGCTTGAAAGATGTCGGTGTTGGGAGAGATCAATTAGACAAGTTGGCGGATAATAGTTTGAAAGATGCGTGGATGCCGACGAATCCCATTCCGCTGACGAAGAAGGAACAGGTGTTGGAGATTTTGGAGATGGTCGTCGGCGATGGTGAGGGAAAGAGTAGTCTTTGAAAGGTAGCTGACGAATACGCACGTCGATAGAATAGGTAATCTCAATATTTATAGCCGCGCGTGGCTGTACATGACTGGCTGCATAAGAGGAGCTGAACATGCTGCATATCAGGCTGAACATCGAATACTACAATCAGCACCCCTGCCTTTACGGAACTTCACCTGTCACAGGCTGTCAGTATGCGTTCATTCATTCTCTTCAGTTTTAGACATTCCTTTCTACAGCACCGGTCGAACCCCGTCTAGCGTATCATGGATACAAACGACCCTGTTACTCTAGTCGACGGTGTTGACGCAGGTGATCCAGCCATTAAGAGTCCGGGGGACTCTATTGGGCTTGGGGAGTCAATCGTTGAGAGCGACTCTCTTGGAGCAGAGGACTCAAGTGTCAAGAGAGACCGTATTGATGCAGGCGATTCAATGTTCAAGAGGGACTCTATTAATGCAGGCACTTCAGATGATGAGAGCGGTACTATCGATACAGGCAATTCAAATAATAAGAGCGACACCATGGACGCAAGCGATCCAATCTTTAAGAGTGACTCTGTTGACGCAGGCGAATCAATTGTTAAGCACGACTCTGTTGAAGCAGGTGTTTCAAGCGTCAAGAGGGCCTCTATTGTTGCAGGCCATTCAAATGTCAAGAGCGACACTATCGACACAGGCGGTTTAATTATTGACAGAGACTCTATCGACATTATTAATGCGGTGGAGAACCTTACGAAACTTGGTCCTGAGAGCAATGATATTACAGTTGCCCTTCTCAAAGAAATTAGCGAAAGTTTGAGAGATCTGAAGGACCATTCCGCTCGCTTCGTTAAGCTGTTGAATCTCTCAGAAGCTGAGGAAGAAGAAAGGAAGTCAAGGCGAGAAGGCAAGCGCAAGGCTCGGTTTCAAGGCTCAGATCGCGACGGGCAGTCAAGGCAGGATTTGGGAACTCGTCGTGATAGTCGCGTACGAAGGCACACATCGCGAAGTATAGGATCGACATCTTACTACTCTTACACTGAATCGAGTTCTGCATCGCAAGCCTCCGGGGGCGAAGTTGTGAAGTCAAGCAGGCGTGCGAGAGAGAATTCTTCTATAGCCGGCTCAGAGGAAGATGCAAAATCCATGAGATCAATTGATCTAGCAACGACAACTCTTCAGACGAATCAAGATACAGATCGTGGAGACCGTCGAAGATCCAGAAATTCCGGGGAAATTTTCATTGGTGAAGAATATAGCGCCAGCGCGAGGTCAACAAGTATGACTAGCGAGGACTCTTCGGAAATCTCAAAATCGACCCAATCCCCAGATGACAACATCATCGTTGAGGAAGAGCTACGTTTCGGAGAAAGTTCAAGACGCAGACCCAGCGCAAGATCTAGAAATCCCCGCAAATCTGAGCATAAGAAGTGGAAGGACTATACTACAATTGCTGTGAAGTATGATGACTTTCCTCATCAACATCTGTGTGAGCAGCTCTTTGGGAGCTTTATTAAAAAGAGAAGTCGCTCATTGCTGAAAGAAAAAGGTCTTGTCTTCGCCCGCGACGAAAGGTGTAATTTCAGATTCGACCTTGCCAATCTCACAAGTCATGACGTGAGGGACATTCGAGATACGATTGAGCAGTTTGAGCAGTTTGCCCACAATTTGCGAAGAGTAGGAGGCTTCTTCTACTTCCGCGAATCATATATGCCTGGCACGGGCTATAGAAATAAGATATATAACGGAAAGCAGGTCATAAGGTGCAAAGACAACAGGAGACATGCGCTTCCTTGTCTCAACGTCGAAGGCGGGTTTGATGATGAGTTTCCGGAAGTCTTACCACCATGGAGCGAGAGGAGACAACCGTATGCGAGCCAAGATGTCCAACAGCTGATAGACGAGGCGCAGTTGAGATCGCTACAAGCAGACATCATCGGGACGTCGAGGATTCAAGATGCCTACGATGACCTCGGACACTCTGATTTCACCAATAGTCCAGAGGAGCCAGATGTTGCATATCATTACAAGGGAGAACCGAGAACCGATTTCGAGAAGGGCCCTCCCACGGGATTTGTAACGACTGGAGGGCCTGGGGGGACCGTGGAACATAGAGAAAGTCGGCTAGTGTATCAAGACCCTCATATTACAGCTCCATGGCGGAGACTCTGGTAAATGCATTATTGATGCCTTTATACATAAAAGCTTGCTGATGTTGATAGCGTAATTACGGGCATATCTAGAATTGAAGGCCTGCATCAGTCTTTCTCGTGGTACTCCGTTCCTATTTTCGCACATGAAAGGAAAATCGACAGAGGAGGTGATAGTGGTGTGCGCGCCAGATTCAACGAAGCAAGGAACAATGGTGAAGAGATCGAAGACGATAATGAGGGGGGTATCCGCGATTATGACGGCTTTTTCACAGAGAGTATATCACAACATGTCAATCACGCGCAAGTGTCAGTTCGTTGGCAGTCTCGTAGACGCGTCATAAAATTCCAGTTCTCGTGGTACGAGATCATGTCTCGTGAAAAATCCGAACGTCGTGAGTTTTCTGGCAGGTTATATCAGGATGAACACAAAAGAGCGATCCAGCTACAATCTTTCATGGTTAGTAAACCTTCCTGCCCTCTTCCACCGGGAGTATCAGGATATGGCTGGTTAGCTAATTTATCAGGCCATTGGACTTTGGCAAAAGGTTGATGAAGACGATTCCGGTGACAGCAAGTTCTGGACGTCAATAGTGATGGCGCCTGCCATGTTTTACCACAAAGACGAGGAAGACTTTGACAACACAGACGCGAGCAAAGAACTGAATGACTTGATCGGACCCCTACAGAGTATTCTTCCAACGATATCTGCAACATTACTTATGATCATGCCAAAGATAGTCGCACATTGGACAGAGATCAGCGATTATGTTGAACATTTCATAGCAGGCGAGGACAGTTTTTTACATGAACGAAAGCATGATACATTACTATTCGACGATGACAGCTTTACTCGATCGAGGCAATACTTCTGGGCTATCAGTAGCACAGGAGAATTTATCACCATTATTGACGAGACGCTGAGTCACTATAAGAACGTCGCACAATGGGTGTCGAAGAAAGGTGACGAAATGAGAAAGCATCGGGAGATGCGTGGGAAACTCAAAGCCGTTAGAGACAGATTTGAGAGACAAAGAGGAAGAGCGACGGAGTTGCGAGAAGGAGTAAGTTTCCAATGAAGTATGTCCGGCTACTCTGTTACTAACACGGCATCAACAGTTATTCAGTGCGAGTGCAGTTGTCGAAAGTCGGTTATCAACGAGACTCAGCCAAAACGTGAAGCTCCTCACATATGTGAGCATATTTTACCTCCCGCTTGCATTTTGCGCAGTAAGTCTCCAATCTTGACTCGGCAGATTTCAATTCACTGTTTGCCGTATCGTCTATTTGAGTATCATTGACCAGTTTCAGGCACTTTGGGCAATTCCCAACATCACCGAGAAAGCAACTCGAACCCCCTTCATAGTCGCAGCTTTTTTAGTCGGCATTGTCACATACTTTGTCGTCTTCAATCTCGACACGCTGATTTCGGTGGTCTGGGAATCCTACTCCGGGTTTCGTAAACAAATGATCAGGTATATGGTAAGAGAGTCGAGGAGATCTCCACCCGATAACGTCTGGCAGAAGCGTGCCAAAGGTTACAGTCGGTTCGAGCCTGATCGAGGAGAGACACAGCCTTCTGAGTGGTACATTCTTTGGTTTACGCTGCTGTGTATATTCCGTCGGTCTATAAGAGAAACAAATGGTCATGGGAATGAGAGATTCGGGGCTCGATCAATAGCGGGGTCTGTTACGACTTCGAGTTCATTCACTTGGACTGAAAATAATGACTCCAGTGAGGCTTCTGCCAGCATTACCGAATCATCGTGGAAATGGCGTTGGGTCACTTGGGTTCGAGAACGATTCAGACGCTCCGAGGTAGCCTCTTCTTCGGATTCCGCTTCGACGTCTACTTCGGCAGGGGTTGAGGAACGTACAACGGGTAAATCATGGGGGTCAAGAATGGGAGAGATCTTTAGGAGATCTATGACTATTGCTACTGCACCGGCTGGTAACGAGGAACCTTCACAGAATAAGTCTTGGGTTTCATGGATGCGAAACATAATGGGAAAGCCTGAAAACAGCAGAGTGAAGAGAGAGCGAAGGAGGGTATAGTGTAGTGTGACTACTTAAGGAATGGTTCATTGTAACCATTTGTCATATGCAGAGATGACTTGAATATGCCTTATTGATTGGTCTATAATACCATGGTGATTAAGTAAATTGTTGGACTCGTGTTCTTTGTAGACTCTAGGCCCCTTAATAGACCTTTTGTTCTCGCTTAGACAGACGGACGATCACGTGTCAACGCCGAAGCGGGCCGGGCGCCGTCCCGCTGGAAACTTCTCCGTACGGACAGTAGCCAACTTTCGCTCACTACTGGTCTTCCAAGTGTGTTGTTAATCTCGAACTCGAAAACTATTTTGGAATCTGCAGTTGGTGATATATATGATGTCCGCGTTGGTCGTACCAACTCAACCTACTTCTTGGTACGGTATTGTGCACTGCAGCCAGGGGTTGAGGCTGAGAACAGGGGCGACCAGCGAATTACCGATCAGATATGCCTTGTCCTCCTGCGGATGATGAGATGCTCGAAATCACAAGGTGCAGTTATTGGTCCTGCGACGTGAATGACAACTCAACCAATTGCATGCTGCAAAAGAAAATGTGAAACGCATTCTGTATTCTGTGGCGGCCCGGGGAAGTTGGGAACTCCAATAAAGCACCTCATACTACTTCGAAGTACGTAGAGCTCCGTTGTTTGCTCGCTCAGCCTTACATACTTCTATCACATATCCCATGCTCCGTACACCATATTACATGCAGGTCGCGGATCCCAGCCCAAGCCCTCACGCTTGTTTGTCGTCTTGTCATTGCCAATTTCTCTTCCCGGCCACGGCCACGAACACTGTTTAGCAACATTGATCCATCCTGTGCAGTCCAGAACTCTCCGTACAGTAGGATAATGAGCCGTCGATCTGCCGAGTACGATATCCCACTGCGCTTGTATGCGACGACGAAGAAACGGTGAATCGACAACGCAGCTTGCCCTCGTGCTTCTGTAGAACACAACCCGCCTATATACAACCTTGACCATAACGAAATATACGAAAATAATACTATAACCCAACCTAGCGCAAACCGCGACGTGAGACGGCTTCCTTCGATGCCTGGGATGTGAGCTTACTGCGGCCAGAGCAGGACAGTCGACCTCTTCTACACCTTCCGCACTACTGCGAACTCTTTGGGCCTCGATACACGGCCATGGTCTCTCAATCATCCACGGACCGCCAACAGAATGGCAGATCAGGCAGCGGCAGTGGAAGTGGACAAGGACATGGGAATGCAAATGGCCATGGACGGGTCGAACGAACACAAGGCACACCGAGGAAAGATGGCGCACTGGGGAAGGAGAGGGCGCTTCAGGACCCAGGACTCAAGGACTACGTGAGTGCTTCCCTTGGGAAAAGGACGAATCGTATCTTATACTTGGCATAGCGTCTAGGAGAATGTCTGGGAAAGGGTGCGTTCGGCTCTGTCTACAAAGCGATCAACTGGGGAACCGGGGGAGCCGTGGCCGTCAAACAGATCAAGCTGGGGGATCTTCCGAGGAGTGAACTGCGTATGATCGAGGTAATGCCGAGGGACTCGCTGTTGGAATTTCGACTAATGGATATGACAGGCGGAAATTGACCTCCTGAAGAACCTTAACGTGAGAGCTATCTGTTACAGTGGATTATGTGATATACGTCTGACAACCGGTAGCACGATAATATTGTCAAGTATTTAGGTTTTGTTAAATCCTCCGACTGCCTCAACATTATATTGGAGTAAGAACAAGAAGCCATCTGGACTGCAAATTTCCCTAACCTTTCACAGGTACTGCGAGAACGGATCCCTACATTCGATATGCAAGAGCTACGGAAAATTCCCAGAAAACCTTGTGGGAATATACATGGGCCAAATCTTACTCGGATTACAATATCTCCACGACCAAGGTGTCATCCACCGTGATATCAAAGGCGCCAACATTCTTACCACCAAGGATGGAAAAGTCAAACTGGCAGATTTCGGGGTCTCGACGAGCACGTTGGCTGGAGCGGACAAAGAGGCACAAGTCGTTGGGACCCCATACTGGATGGCTCCAGAAATAATCCAATTATCGGGAGCGACGCCTGCGTCGGATATCTGGAGTTTAGGTTGCACAGTCATCGAACTTTTAGACGGCAAGCCCCCTTACCATAAGCTGGCTCCCATGCCAGCACTTTTTGCTATAGTTAACGATGATCATCCACCTTTGCCAGAAGGAGTGTCCCCAGTAAGTCAATCCATGATCGGGATTCTTCAATAAAGCGCACACTAAATGTCATTGCAACCAGGCTGCCCGAGATTTCCTTATGCAATGTTTTCAGAAAGATCCCAACCTCAGAGTTTCGGCGCGGAAGTTGCTGAAGCATGCCTGGATTATGGGTTCCAGACGGTCAGATGCGCCCGTCACCAAACCTCCTGCAAATTTCAACGAGGCTGTAGAAGAGGTCAAACAATGGAATGAGGCTCTAAGATCGCCAAATGGGGCTGGATCGTTTCGTGCCTCTACAAGATCTTCTAACGTAGCCAGCCCTCTACCACATCGACGAGATGCTCCTTTGCGAAGTGTACAAAGCAATGAACAGCAGAACGTAGGTTTAATCACCCCCGCGAAAGGGCCACTTTCTCTGGCGAAACCTAAAAATCAAGCGGAAGCCTTCCGATCACCAGAAAGCACAGGTGAGTTGTGATGATCTTTAATATGGCCCGAGCTACCCATTGACATATAGCAGCTGATGACAACTGGGATGATGATTTTGCTTCATCGATATCACCTAGCGCTCTCCACCTTCCCCAATTTAAACCACATGATAATTTTGGTGGCAAGCTCTCGTCTGATCGTCTGAAAGCTTTTGCTTCATCGGAAATATCAGCCGACGAAAATGACAACTGGGACAACAATTTTGAAGGTGACTTGATGACGATCCGGGGACCGCACAAACCTAATCTTGAGATTGACACCCATGAACTCGAAACCATTCGACCATATCGAGTAAAACCGACAGTCGTAACCCAGGACAAACCTCCGGCCGTCCTCAAAAATACGTCAAGGAAAACCTCGGCCAGCGTTCCTCCAAGACCAAAATCACCAGTCAAGTCTCAGCCTGAGGGGAAGTTTGCTCTTCCTTCCAGGCCCACCGCTCTCTTCAGAGAACAATCAGTCGATGATTATTCTGATATATTCGTAGAGAACGATAGCGTTTTTGATCGACGGCTCAACATTATTAAGGACGATGCTCTGTCGCCAAAACTGTTCCACCCATCCGACCTTACAACCTTACCGCGATCCATCAACTCACCTGTCACTGCCAATGGAAGCACAAGAAGAAGCTTGGCGCCGCGAAGAGAAGATCCCGCCATGCGGAGAACCAGATCTTCTGTTGAGATTCAGCGATTTGCTGAGGATGAGGACGATGAAGACTTTTCCGACATTTTTGGGAAAGACAGTGCCATCAGCGAAAAGGACGAGAGTGATCTTGACTCTGAGGATGGTATGGGCACACTGATGCTACATTCAAAGTTGTCAAATAATTCTTGGCTCGGTGACGAAGATGATGAGGACGATCCATTTGCCTCTCTAGAGCAAGGTTTTGACGAAATGGATCTCCAAGCAAACATTGCTCGAGATAAGCATGCGAAGCTTTGTACCATGGTCGAAGGCTTGGTGAGCTCCCTGAAAGTCACTGAAGACCCCGCCAAACTTTCAGATCTCTCGGAGCAGTTGCTTGACGTGCTTTTTGAATCTCCCGATGCTAAAAGTCTGATTATCAACGCTCACGGTATGCTCCCGATCCTAGAGATTCTGGAACCCTGCACCTTGAAAAGTCACCAAGATATGATATTGTGCCTGTTGAAAGTAGTCAACAACATCATTCTGGACGATGTCGAAATCCAGGAGAACTTGTGTTTCGTTGGCGGGATTCCTATAATTACGAAATTTGCCGCCCGGCAATACTCGAACGAGATTCGGCTCGAGGCCGCGGCTTTTGTTAGACAGATGTATCAAACCTCTACGCTGACGCTGCAGATGTTCGTCAGTGCCGGCGGTCTTAATGTCCTCGTCGAGTTTCTTGACGAAGATTATGACGAGGCAAAAGATTTAGTGCTTATTGGTGTCAACGGAATTTGGAATGTTTTCGAGCTCCAGGTATGTCGAACGGTAACCTTTCGACCTCTATATCTGCTAACGTGGCCCAGGGACCGACACCAAAGAACGACTTTTGTCGAATCTTTTCGAGAAGCAGAATTCTCTCTCCCCTGGCATTAGTACTGGACCGTGTTCTTGATGAGGACGATGAGCTCTCTGAACCTATCGAGGCGCGGATTGTCAACATCTTTTATTTGTTTTCACAAGCCGAAAACTATGTCAAAGAGGTTGTGGCAGATCGTGTTGTTCTAAAACGTATGTCTCGTCATTCTCCGGATGGAATTATACTAACCTCAACTAGGTGTTCTCAAAGACCTTTGCCGTATGACACCGGTGCATCAAATTACCATGTTAAAGTTTATCAAAAACTTATCCATGTTGTCCACTACACTGGACAGCCTCCATGCTGCGAACGCGATTGAACTTCTAATTGACTTGTTGAGCGCGAGCATGAAGAAGGCAACCGTTCACTTCCGCGAAATATCGAATCAGGTATTGAACACTATGTATAATCTATGTCGTCTTAGTAAAGCAAGGCAAGAAGATGCTGCCTTCAACGGCATCATTCCACTACTACAGAAAATCATGAAGACAGAGCGCCCACCGAAGGAGTTTGCTTTACCGATCCTATGTGATATGGCGCACTCTGGAAAGCTTGGGAGAAAATTCTTGTGGCAAAATAAAGGCTTACAATTTTATGTTTCTCTTCTCGAGGATCAGTATTGGCAGGTAACAGCTCTGGATGCTATTTTCATATGGTATGTCCTGGCCTCAATATAACGATCCTTGCTAACAACTCGCGCAGGCTTCAGGAAGAGACCGCCAAAGTAGAAAAAGCGCTTCTCGAGGGCAATTTCATCGAGGCCATCGTAAAATGTTTTAATGCCCCTAGAGCCAGTGCATTCGATTACAATCTTCTCGAGCCCTTTCATAAGCTGCTGAGATTAAGTTCTCCAGTAGCCGCGTCACTGGCTCGCCCCAATCTATGGTCTGGCATCTACCAAAAGCTGAATCACAAGAAAGCTGTCGTGCGACTGAATCTTCTTCGAATCGTCCGTAGTATCTGCGACGCTGGCGACCACAAATCGAATAGCATACGTCGTCACA
Organism: Chaetoscypha palmicola; assembly: GCA_003988945.1. NCBI lineage: Eukaryota > Fungi > Ascomycota > Leotiomycetes > Helotiales > Helotiaceae > Chaetoscypha > Chaetoscypha palmicola. The sequence continues at coordinate 41,636 of QYAH01000111.1, read as the reverse complement.
AATTGTTCGAGGCTATTGAGAACCTCACCGAGTGTGATTCCGCCGTCCTCGTGAGGAATATGGCGAGTGACGTTGTTAAATGCAGTCTCGATAAGGAGCAAGAAAGTAGTAGTGGTCGAAGTAGATCTGGTCAAGCGGGTAGACGAACGAATTCGTATACACCACCATCTTTACATCAAAGTGTATCAACACCAATCACGCCGACGCATGCTAGTCGAGCGTCACAGCAATCTTTGTTTGCTGAGGGCAGTATGACGCCTAGAAGGGTAGCCGCAGCATCCAATGCCGAATCATTACTCTACCGGCCTAGAAGCAGAGACGGTCCAGCAATCCCTCAAGTCCCTAGACGAACTAGCGGTGAACTGCCAAATGGCTCTTCGTCAAGCAAAAGTCGCCTACCACGAACCTCCATGCTTCGAACTTCAAAATCATCTATAGCAGGGCCAGTGAGTAAAGATGAACCACCTTCATCAACACGGAGATTACAATCCCGATCTTCGGAAATACATCCACGTTCTTCGGAAGTTGGCTCACCGGTCACACGCGGAACAGCACCACAGCTCAACTCCAAACGAAAAGCGAGACAGCCAAGTGGTGATATCAAATGGTCATGACATCAGCCAATGAGTGAACAAACCAGCGTTCTGTCTTCAGAACTTTCCCGCCGGGGACAAAAAGAATTATGAAATGTGCCCACATGGGAAATTGGATTAGCATGGGGAATATTGCTTTCTCTCGCCCTTTTCTTGAGTATTAAATGCGAACAAGGCATGCGGAAGGAGTCAAGGGCGGCTTGTGAATTGTTGGAGTTAGTGCTTGTGATCATCTTGCATGGCTTGCGCGGTGTGGGTCTTTTGTTAGATGTGGTTGTAGATCACAGGTAGTGAAGCGAGGGTACGTGAATATGAAATATGAATATGAAAGCATTCGCGTATGCGTGCTTCACGACTCAGATGTCTTTTGATGCCTTGGAGTCTGAAGATAAGTGAGGTATAGTAGATTGTAGTGACCGCCTCAACTTCCAGGAGAAATTCTATACGTCAATATGACTGTGTCATCCCTACTCACCAGGCTCTTATTGTCGTGCACCTATCCGCATCAGACTATTGGATTCCATGTAATCTCATCGGGATTCAATGTCACAGGAGAGAGGTTCTGAAGAGGCTGCTTCTACTAGCTGTAATTCTCAAATCGTCGAGTGCGTACAGTCCTGGATATGGATGATATATTTGTTTACAAGATGTGTATATATTTGGAATTCATTATGTTTGAGTCATCTCAGAATAAGTTCAATTTGACGAAGTCTCACATGCCAAACGACCTTTGCAAAAGTACGTTCTGTTGTTGAGGTAAGATTGGTGGCCGAGTTGCTGCTAAGCGAAGAGATAAGGGGGTCAAGCAAGAAGTACCTTAGTGTCCCGTAGAATTGAATCGTTAACTTAACCGTCCTTAAAGTTTCAGTCATCGTGTTTCGTTGGCATAAGGAAAAAGAAGAGGTTGCCATTCAGGATGTTTATGCTGTGTGAAAGTGCCACGGGTGACTAGGTTAGTTAGCCATGATTGTCTGTTGATGAGAGGGCCCACATTATCTAAAACATGAACCGTGTTGAAGAGCGCAAAACGCTCTTACTAGTTTTGCATTCTAACTAGACAATACCGACTTGCAAGTCTGAAGCTTTGGACTGAGGAGGAAGCTTAAGGTGACGAAGTGTAGTTGGATTGAAAATCTACACGGGGAAATTAATGAAGGACATAATGATCTCGAATGAGAAGAGGTATCTGAATCAATGAAAGTGAACACGTATGAACATGTTTTAAAAACTATCGGTAAGATTTATGTTGACACAGTTGTGGATGATGAGTTCTGGGCACGGTAGAAAGAAGAGGTTAATATAGAGGCCTCTCACAGAGTGCCGATTCAAGCTCCTATGTGGAGAGATGGTCGTTGTGGACGATGCATCTTCTGTCATCTTGCTCCCAAATCTTTCTTAAGTAGAAGGTCCGAAGGAGAGGAATTATAATAGCTGTACTTGGGGCTAGTAATTTCGGGCTTTCGATTCTCTCCTACATACATGCTTACTCACTCATAGTCACACTCCCCAGCTTTCATGCGTCAACATCTACGAAGACAAGCTCACAGCGAGTGATCTTCTCGCTCTCGCTCTCTTTCCGTACTTTCACTAGTACTGCTGGACGACTTCGATTCTATATCGCGGCTTGACTATTGTGGAAGCGTTCATCACAGCCAGAAGACACTACCACGAAACGCTTTTATCATTTCGTCGATGCTCAGTTGACTAGATAAATAGACCCCTAGTTTTATTTTCATGCAACAATGCCTCCAAAATATACTCAGGAACAGCACTACGATGGTCAGTGCGAAATTCGTCAAAACGAAGAGCTCATGCCCTCGGGTGAAGGTGATGACCTGCTACCACCACCAAAGCGTCTCTGTCAGCGCAAGAATGGAGCAGCTCCGGTTGAGACATCCAGCACAGATGAGCTAGACATTCATCAGAATCTCTGTCTCAAGCTTAAACACGAGATCCAACAAGACTTCATTGGCGAGCAGCGGAAGAAGTATTGTAAGCAGTGGAAGAAGCAGCTACGTGACGAGCACCGGCGCGAAATGTGGAACGAGATTGAGGAGGAAAATCGGAAAGAGTGGGCTGTGGAGAAGAAGAAGAGAATTGAAGTCTTAAGAGAGGAAGTTGAAGTAGCGCTAAGACCTGTCTTACTCAAACAAGTGAGGGAGGAGAAGCTAGCTTCGGGAAAGATTCGCGAGGACCTGGAACGCCAGATCCGCGCGGAGGACAAAACTGCTTTGTGTGCCGAGATCGAGGCGGTGCTTGGCCGAAGATTCGAGAGCTAATTCGAGGCTCAGGGGACAAGTCATTGAAGAAGGACGTCGTTGCGGCTGAGCTAAAACCGCAGATGCTCGAACCATTCATGAGTTGGGAGAAGGAGGTGGTGAAGAAAGTTGTTTCCGAATACTCGATCAAGAAAATCTTGAAGATGGAGGCTATGTGAGGGCGGAATGAAATGATACGATATGATATGGTGCAGCACTGCAGGGGAAAGGACCGTGGAATGAGTGGAAATTCGGAATGGAAATATATACACATAAAGCGACTGCCGAGATGGCAAAAGGAGCTGACTCTGAGGTACAAGATCAAATGAGGGATCGAGCTTCTTACTGTTCTTGAGAGTTGACAACGTTTTCTTATGCACTTTGCTTACATCGATGGGTTATAGAAATCTAGCCACTTAGGGTGAAGCACACCGTACGAGACTCAGAGAGCCTCGCTTGTGTGACAAACACGAATCTGTGCTAATAGAATCGATGCCAGTCTTCATGTGATTTGAATAGCTCTGAGATCCATTGAGGAATGATTTCCCATTATCGCAGAAAGTCTCCAGTCAAATTCCTCGAACCTTTCGATATTGAGTGGGAAGATCTGTGTACTGTTTCTTTACACTACCTCTCAGACTCAGAAGAAGCTCAAGAGGCAAAGAGTCTCTGTGAGACTTGGAGGTTGGTAGCAACAGATGATCAAATCAAGGAGCTGGAAGTCCTTTGAGAAAGTCAGTGTTGTGACAAGAAATAAGCAACAGTTCTCTTACCAATTTCAATCTTGACGTATCGGATTTTTCATAACGAGCGAAATCCCGCACAGACTCCACGAAATAATGCCCGCGACTTGATTGCAGCCTTCAGGAAGAGCTGGGCCAAGAGTAAATTTGGAGAAATGAGGTTCAAGTGACCGAGAACATACTCTTTTCCTTGGGACCTCAACTACAACAAGAGCGTCAAGAGAATTCTTCGAAGAGCCTCAATCTAGTCGTTTCCCAATACTAGAGTCTTCAATGCTAGAGTCTCCTCTTGGTGCTACCCCTGTTGAGTCTTCTCCTTCTTTGTGAGTTTCTCCAACCATTCTCTCCACAATCTTTGCCTTGGCCTGAGCTCGCTTGAATCGGTCATCGAAATCAGATACAGCTTCTTCTGTGTTTTCTGTGGACAAGCTTTCAGATTCCGCTAAAGCATACAGAACCTGTAAGTGCTTGACCAGTCTTTGGTTGTTTGGAAGTGAAGGTAGCTTGGAGGGCGCGGTCTGCGATTCTGCGGTCACTTGAGAAGATTCCGAGTTCTGGTCTCGCTGTGACGTCTCCTTAGAATTCTGCTGTAATCGAGGGATTCGATTTGCCCATATCAAGGATTTGCCATGTAATCTAGCACTTTCGACATATTTTTCGTAGCCCTTCTCGAGTCCAAACTTCCTTCCCTCAATACGGCCTGCCGTGATGCCATCGGCTAGCCCCTGTTTATGACCATCGTTGTAGAATTGCTCCTCGAGACCAAGAATTTCATCAAATGTATCGTTCGGCATTTTAATTAAGAGCGAATCCAGCTTAGTTTAAGAGATTTCCATCTCTTTACGGAGTAGTGGATTGAGAAAACTCCGGACTTTGATCGGAGGTTCGGCTATTAATGCACGTGATGGCACAGCCTCACCCGTTTGTGGCGCAAACCAGGGAGGGGAGGGGTGGACTGAGTCTAAAAAGTGCCCCGCGCTATCATGCTGCAAAGCAATTCCAAACACAGAACTCGACTCTGACTCTTCCCCAAACAACCTCAACATCGATATAGAATCTGCGATTCTCACACCATGGCGAGTTCAAAAATCATATTACCCGAGAAGGGAAAACAAAACATCCTCATCACAAGCGCGTTGCCATACGTTAACAATGTTCCCCATCTCGGAAACGTTGTGGGCAGTGTGCTGAGCGCGGATGTGTTCTCAAGATTCAGTAAACTGAGAGACCGACCAACTCTCTTCATCTGCGGAACCGACGAGTATGGGACTGCGACAGAAACGAAGGCTTTGGAGACCGGCCAGACACCACAAGAGCTTTGCGACGAGTTTCACAAGAAGCACAAAGATGTGTATGACTGGTTCGAGATTGGATTCGATTACTTCGGCCGGACGACGACGGAACAGCAAACAGTCATCGCGCAAGACATCTTCATGAAGCTTCACAAGAATGGCTTTTTGGAAGAGCGGACAACCACACAGCCATACTGCGAAAAGCATAGCTCGTTCTTGGCTGATCGCTTTGTCGAGGGAACGTGCCCAAAGTGCCAATACGACGACGCTCGAGGCGATCAATGCGATAAGTGCGGCAGTCTCCTGGACCCTTTCGAGTTGATCAATCCTCACTGTAAAGTTGACGGCGCAACTCCAGTACCACGCGAAACGACACATATCTTTCTACGACTTGACAAAGTGCAGGAGGATATTGATAAGTGGTTTAGCAAATCGAGCGAGGATGGGAAATGGCCCCAGAACGGAATCAGTATCACCAGATCATGGCTCAAGCAGGGTCTGGAAGGGCGAAGCATCACACGAGATTTGAAATGGGGCACGCCAATTCCACTGCCTGGGTATGAAAAGAAAGTGTTGTATGTCTGGTTCGATGCGTGCATTGGATATCCTTCGATTACAGCAAATTACACAAAGGACTGGGAACTGTGGTGGCGCGACCCGGATAATGTCAAGCTATATCAATTCATGGGAAAGGACAACGTGCCGTTCCATACGGTCATTTTCCCCGGCTCCCAGATCGGAACTGGGGACAAGTGGACCATGCTAAATCACCTGTCTACAACAGAATATCTCAACTACGAAAATGGGAAGTTTTCCAAGTCCAGAGGTGTTGGTGTATTTGGAGACACTGTCAAAGACACTGGAATTCCTCCTTCTGTTTGGCGCTATTACCTTCTGGCAAACAGACCAGAAACTGGCGATACACAGTTTGAGTGGTCGGCCTTCATCGCAGCGAACAACAGCGAACTCCTTGCTAATCTTGGGAACTTCGTCAATCGACTCGTGAAGTTTGTCAACGCCAAGTTAGACGGGGTTATTCCACAGTTCTCTGCTACATACACTGACGAGTCGTTCGACTTTCCCAACTTCATAAGCGAGATCAACGAATTGCTGTCTGAATATGTTAAAGAAATGGAAGCTGTCAAATTACGGTCTGGGCTGGAGAAGCTCATGAAAATATCTGCTCGAGGCAACCTTCTTCTCGCTTACCGCTTGGACAACGCCAATTTGACTCAAAGTCCGGAGAGGACGAAGACGATCGTTGGCCTCGCCCTCAATCTGGCTTATCTCCTAGCTTCTCTATCATCGCCCTACATGCCATCAACCGCAGAGTCAATCGTAAAACAACTCAACGCCCCGCTTATATCAATTCCAGACAAATGGACACCAGATACTTTACCTGGTGGACACAAAATTGGAAAAGCAGAGTACCTCTTCACAAGAATTGATGATAAGAAAGAGGAAGAGTGGAGGTTGAAGTACGGAGGTACTCAAGCATCGAGAATGGAAGAAGAGGAAGCTAAAGCTAAAAAGGCGGCAGACAAGTTGAGAGACAAGGAGCGAAAGAAGGCCAGGAAGGAAGCAGAGGCCGCTAAGAAGTTAGCCGAAAAGAACGGAGAGTCGACAACTGCAACGCAAGAGAAGGAACCATCAGCTTCGACGGAAGAAAAGAAAGTGGGCGCGAAAGCAGAGGCCAAGGTTGACAGCTCAGGCAAGGTCGAATTGCCTCTACGGGGTGCAGTTGCAGAAGAACAAGCCCCTCCGCCTGCTGCCGCGCCGTAGAAAGCAGTAGCAATTTGCATGTGTGGCGTTTGGTTCACTTGCTGTATGGTGGATTTGGAGTTCCTGGAGACATCACGATAGATAGCCTCAAGGTTGCCGAATGGCTTGTGACGGATTTATCTCTGAGCGGATATGGAAGAGAAAAGCAATTATGATATGAGACGATGTATGTGTGCTCTGGACACCTTAGTAGTACGTAGATGATTGATTAGAATTGAAAGGAATATTGAAAGACTTCAACTGAGTTGCCCACATGTAGTGATACGTGATTGTGTTGGTTTGAGAAACTACTCGTCTATTGAACAAAATTGCTCAGCTACTGGTGGGTCTCAGATCAAGCGATACTGACCCTTAACACCAGTTCTAGCCATCTAATATATGAGATCTACATAGCCATTCTCATTCCACCATTGGAACACACAACCTGTCCAGTACACCACAGCGCATCAGGGGTACATAACATACCCACAATACCCGCGATTTCACCGACATAAGCTGGCCTTCCACCCGCGTTTTCAGCGCCCTTGACCAAATCCTCATCGTCCAGCTCCTCTCGTATCTTGCTTCCTGGAGTTTTCTGAATCCATGGCTTCAGCGCAGCCTGAAATTCAGGGCTAGTCCCGAACCACATCTCGGTCTTCACAGGCTATTAATTGTTAGCAAACCACTTTCCGTACTTGTCCAAAGTATAACTTACCCCAGGATTAACAGCATTGACAGTCGCTCTTTCTGACAACTCCCTCGCCCAGGTCCTAGTCATCGCTTCTAGCGCCGCCTTGGTTCCTCCGTACACACTTTGCGCTTCGAAGCCTTCTGACGAACTTACAGATGAGATATTTACAATGCGTCCGGAGCGGTCATGAGGGAAGTACGGCTCAGCTGCTTGGACAAGGAGGAGAGGACCGAGGACATTGATGCGGTATTGCCATTCGAAGTCTGAGATGGTTATGGCAGGAATTTTCAGGTTGTTGGATACGCCGGCATTGTTGATCTAAAGAAGTCAGCTTTCGTTCTCACAATTTAGTAGTGACTGAAAAGCGGCATTTTCTTTTTGGATGAGTGCCAACTCTAGAACAAGGGATGGAGCACTTACAAGCACGTCGATTTGAAATTTTGCGGACTTGGAAAAGTGCTCCTTTGCTTCGGATATCACTTTCCCAGGACCCGTGGGAGATCCCATATCCGCTTGAACAACAAGACATTTGACACCGTGCTCTTTGGTCAGTTCTGAGGCTAGATCGTTACATTTTGACTCTGAGGATTGAGATGTGTAATTCAGAACCAGGTTTGCTCCTTTCGAGGCCAGATTCTGGGAGATCGCTACACCGATTCCTTTGCAGTGTGTCAGTGAGAACTCGTGGAAATGATGGTGAAGGTAACTCATGGATTGCATATACCTCTTGAAGCTCCCGTGACAATAGCGAGTTTTCCCTCGAGTACCCGCGAGACTTTTCGTCCCTCTCCCGCTGGTACAGGATCCATGGCCATTGCGTACCAATCTGCGCAGAAGAGCAAACCCAGTTGACAATCTACCTAGGTAAGACCACAATTGCAAGGAGAGAAGAAAAGTTATATCCTTTATATATCTCAACTCTTCAACAGTGGGATTTTTTTCAAGTCTTGTTACCTTCTCGACACGAGGACGACTTCAAAAGACATCTCAAGCTCAATCAACCCCGCCAAAACACCCCGCCATGGCAGCTATTGGCGAGCAATGACCCACATTGAGAACCGCACCAATCACGCGGGATGTGGATTTCAAGACATCCAATGGCCCGCGCAGCCTTCCTTCTCTGATGCGCACCTCTTGAAGCTCACCAGCTTTCAAGGCCACAACCAGCTGCGAAGATGGATATCAGACTTTTGAAACCGAGCGACATACCACACGTGCAACATGCCAATATCACGAATCTGCCCGAAAAGTAAGACTCCTCATTATGTTTGCACACCAATGCCAAAGCTAATCGTTTGTCTTGTGTTCTAGTTATTTCATGAAATATTACCTCTATCATGCGCTCTCCTGGCCTCAGCTATCCTATGTCGCGGTCGATGTATCGCGCCCTAAGAAGTCTCCCTATGATTACCCGCGGATTGTAGGATATGTGCTTGCGAAGATGGAGGAAGACCCGCCGGATGGAGTGCAGCATGGACATATTACTAGTTTGAGTGTGATGAGGACGCATCGGAGGCTGGGTATTGCGGAGAAGTTGATGAGGCAGAGTCGTACGTATCTTTCGCCCCGTGCAATTGAAGATAGGGGATAGAAGGGCTGACAGGTGGTGTTGTTGTATAGAGCGAGCAATGGTAGAAACTTTCGGCGCACAATACGTATCCCTCCACGTCCGTGTCTCCAACAACGCAGCACTTCGTCTCTACCGCGACACACTCGGGTTCCAGAACGAGAAGGTCGAAGCAAAGTATTACGCCGATGGCGAAGACGCTTACTCCATGAAGCTGGACCTCGGATTCATACGCGAGCAAGTGATGGACGAAGAAGAGGGAGATGAGGGAGAGGCTGTAGGGAGCCTAGGAAAGGCGGGCGGTGATGGAGGCGATGGGGGAGTTAATGGGAAAGAGGGTGGAGAGAAGAAAAGGAAGGTTAGAGTTGGTAGGGGCCTTGGAGTTGGGGACTTGGTGGAGAGAGACGAGAGTCATAAGGCTTGAGACTTGCGCCGGAGCATTGAATATGGTTGGTTGTATGGAGTACAAAAAGTCCTGCATTATAGACTCATTGAAGCATTCTCGGGCAAATCTCAGTCTTTATGAGATGATTCTGCTGCGTCACCAGTTGCTGTATACGGTAGTGTGACATTTGCCGTATGTTATCGGTCTCCGAAACTAGGGCACACAACACCCTCCACCTGGTCTTGAAAGTCCTAGACAACAAGACCATCATCATATACACGGCCATAACATTTTTCCAGAACGCAAAAAGCGGCAAGAAAAACCCAACCCTTGCGGGCTGGTTAAGAGATCGTTCACGGCACGGAACTCTGGCTTGAAGCTGGGCTAGTCTACCTGTTTGTGGTTCCTCGATGAGAATTATTCGATGATGGAGGCTCGCTCTACTTTTAACTGAACTCCGTATCTTTGCTGCCAGAAGCCTAAACGTGGTCAGCGGACGTGTTATGCACGACTAGTTCGCAAGTAGCAGATATATACATGGTGGGTAGCATTTTGGAATTCTGTTCATGGAGGCCTCGGTAAGTAAGTGTTCAACCTCTCTTCTAATAAACTTACAAGCTAGTTGGCAAGTGCAGCATTGTAGTTGTCCAATGTTTACAAGGTTTACCACTACTTCCGTCCCATTTATCTCCATGCATATATACGCCGACCTGTTTGTTAGTACCGGATTGGGAAATAGTCACAATCATTCACCTTTTAGCGCAACACAGTGAATGCTTATTTGATTTGATTTGATTATGAATTCTCATAGCCGAAGCACACCCTGTACACCATGGGAAAATGACTCGCAAACAAAACAGAGCTGAGTTGCATTATTCCACCCCCATTTCCGCATTTCCATTTCTCTACCATATCGTACATCCTTTCCTACTCAAGCAATAGCCATCTATTCGAAAGGATTCGGTTTTGTCCCCCAATACGTCAAAAAAATTGAGAGACCAACGGTTTCAAAGATACGAGCAACAGCGCCGACGGCGACGGTGTCAAGAGGACGCTTCTCCGTAAAGATTTGAGCGATGAACTAGATGAGTTGTTAGCCGACATCACCCCATTTGCCGTTCACAGACACGAAGGGAACGTACAGATGGAGCAGAGCTAGCCATGAAGATCAAAGAGCCAAGGTATGCTGCACCCTTGTATGAAAGAGTACCGGTGGCATTGATCAAAGCACCAACACCGTATGATTGAATAGCGGAGCCGACGAGGGAAGTGCCATAGGCGGCGGCAGCTGAAGCAGCCTCCTTGGACTTGACAAACTCCTCCTTTGAGTTTGCGGCTTGTGCGCGGTGGTAAGTGTCACCGAAGACTGGGCCCAGAACCGCGAGGGAGGCGGCGTGGTTGAAGATCGTGCCAAGGGCGATGGCCGATGGCTTGACAGGTGGCAGATCTGAATGACAGAACGTTAGCAGATGGAAGTGATGGGTGCACAAAGATTGTAGCTTGGTGATGGTGGCCAACGGTTGAGGGTGTTCAGATCCAATCCAGGCGCCAAACAATAGCTTCCCCTCTCAAAACCCAATGTCGTCACCACCCTCGAAAGGGGAGAAAAGTATACTTACAGTGAAGAGACATGATTGGGAATGTGTGAGGTTGATTGAGAAGTTGAATGGGAGGTTCTTCAAGGATCTGGATTGAGGCCACTTTGACGATAGTTGTTTGCGTTGTTTGTTGTAGAAAGAAAAGAAAGGTGAAAGGGATAGTGCAGGAGATGTTTACTTGTATACGGAGTATGGGAGGAGCGCGCTACGAGCCAGCAAGCTTCTCGGCTGGATCTAGACTAGACCCTGCCGGTAACTGACTTGGACGAGTGAATATACCTAGGTACCTAGGTAGGTATGACGTTCCTTCCCCCGTGATTGTAGGAAAAGCAGGGATAAAGGACTTCTTGACTCTTTTGTTCTATCGAATCACAGTGGACCTTTGTCTCCGGTCTACCTAGGTAAGGTTCCAATTGTTTGCCATCACAGCGATGGATGGAGGTTTCACAATTGGCATTACGGGAAGATATCGATATCATGTTTGCAAATGACGTTACTCCCAGCGATTCCATGGCAACAAATGGATCCGGAGAATTGAAATTGTGGGATATTTTCTCATATACCTGGGTATAAAGCGGGGTGGCTTGCATCGAGATGGGATTGTCGATGTTGGAGCTATGACTGTGGGGAAAGCTTGCGCAATTGAAAGGTGACGTCACTGTGGCTCAAGCGTGTTTCAATCACCTGACTTAGAAAGAAAACGTGACCCGGCTACGATGGATTCCAGGTTGCGGGCAACTTCGGGAAGCCGTAGTCAGTAGAGGCGGATACAACCGGTGAACCACTGTACTGGGACGACCACCAGGACATTTGATTTGAACACTCCCGAGGTCCTAGGACCACTCCACTCTAGTGACCGACAGACAGTCGGTAGGGTCCACAGGTAAGAGAGCTCTTCCACGCGTTTTGTTCTCGAGGTCGGTCGTCCTGGCTACACCGGTAGCAGGCTTGCTGGAACAAGTCTCTCCTACCAACAGACAGCTAATACATATCTCCAGTAGCTCAAATTCGTTCACATATTGGTGATTTCGCTTCACAGATCATTGATTTTATCTTCCCTCACTTACATGGCCACATCAATATTTCGCGTGAACTGTCTTATGTGGGTCTAACTCCTTAGATGCTGAAATTTTCATACCGCGCAGTATCACTAGCTAATTCAGATGATTCAGACCTTTATTCTTCTTAGCAACAGTAGTTGCATTTCTTATCATGATGGGCGAATCGCCGGCATCCGAGACCGTCCCCTATACGCCGAAACCTAAAGTCGAGTATCTGGAGTACAGCACAGTCACTGGGTACTTCCAGCAAGACGACCCAGCGACAGATGACAAGATCTTCGACTTTGTTCGTTCTTCCATTGTTGATGATGAATCATGCAGACCTAACCGTATCGCTTTCAGACAGCTTCTAATTTTGGTCTCATGGAGAGGTCATATGATGGCCAGACAGATATTGAGAAGAAAACTCAATGGGAGAAGTTTGATAAAGAAGTCGCAAGATTAAATGCCGAGAGTGAGGAAGGAACGCAGTACAAGGTCCTCTTTAGTAAGTTCCCCCTTTCGGGAGAGCATTTGACATAATTACTAATAAATAATACTAGTGGGCCGACACGGCGAAGGTTACCATAATGTAGCCGAAGCATTTTATGGCAGACATAATTGGGATGTTAGTCTTCTTATACCTTTCCGTGGCAATAAGGAGCATAGTAGTCCTCTCTGAACTTGTAATAAACCTTGCAAGATTTAGATACTGACCGTCGAACCACAGTGCTACTGGTCTCTGCAAGACGGAAACTCAACTTCAACATGGTCTGATGCTCTCCTTACTCCTGTTGGCGAAGCCCAGGCGTTAAAAGCAAACACGTTCTGGAAATCACTTATCTCAACACAGAGAATACAGACTCCTCAGTCTTATTATACTTCGCCTCTTTTACGATGCATGGCCACTGCTAGTCTCACGTTTTCTGGTCTATCTCTTCCAGAAGATCGCCCCTTTAAGCCGCTCATCAAAGAACTCATTCGAGAGGTTATTGGTGCTCATACTTGTGATCGAAGGAGCAGTAAGACTGTCATTCATGAGCATTATCCAGATTGGCCGATTGAAGAGGGATTTGCGGAGGAAGATCCGCTGTGGGACGCTGAGTTGAGAGAAAGCGACGAAGCTTTGGATCGGCGGTTGAGAGAGGGTTTGGATCAGATATTTGGAAATGACAGTAACACTTGGATCAGTATTTCTAGCCACTCTGGCGCTATAGCGTCAATTTTACGAGGTAAATCAAGCAATCCCCGACATATGTCGGAGCCTCCTGACGAGTTTCTAGTTCTTGGACATCGAGTCTTTCGTCTTGGGACTGGACAAGCTATACCTGTGTTGGTAAAAGCCGTGAAAGCGACGGGAGAAGGGCCACCTCGAGAGAAGGGTCCGTACTTCAGAATCTCGACTTGCTCGGAACCTCCTCCGCCACCTACTGCAGCATCGGCGTAGAGATTCGTGGGGGTAACTAGACAGGTCGGCGAAATAAAGGTATAGAAGTAGAGTTGCGCGGTATTAATCATTGGTATTATACACCTCCTCAAAAGCCGCCCCTCCCAGCGATCAATCTTATCCACAAGTTATTATTCCATGTCACATTCTTCCCATTACTTTCCACCAAACCAGGATGAAATGCCTCCCTTAGCCTTCGCGGCTCCCTCCTCTATCTTGCGATCAGCATTGTCGATTGCCTTCATGGCGTCATTGGCTGCATCTTTGCGGTAAGCATCGATTTTGCCCTCAGCCTTTGCAGCTTCTGCCTTGGCTCTGTCGACCTGTTCAAGTCATCGTCAGTGGAATCCTTTGACGAAGACGGGCGGAAATTAAGAACCATAGAGTCCACCTTTGCGCCAGCCTCGCTTGCCCATTTCTCGCCCTCTGCTTGTGCTTGATTTGTGCGGCCAGGAATCTGTTCCTTGACCTTTGCGGATGCCTTGTGGAGATCACCTATCCAAACCGTGTTACTATCATTTCCGCATCCTTCGACAAGTGTAACGTACTCTCAAATTGCTTCTCCGCGACCTTGGGCTTGCCGCCCGCAGTGTACAGGTAATATCCGGTGGCACCAGCGACACCGAGGCCGAGGTAGAGTGGAATTCTGGATCTTGGTTGAGCCATTGTCTATTTGGTTGTTGAGGTATTGTGCGTGAAGAGAAATATTAATGGTGTTGTAGGAGAGAGATAGATGATCAGAAGGAAGTCGAGGTGACACAATGAGGGGGGTTGTGATGGCTTTGTGGAATGATTGCATTATGGCTACCTACCTAGGTAGGTAGTCTTCGTGGACTGATTGGCTAAGCTTGGTGGCACATCTGCAGGTTTGTGCCTGCCATCGCAAGAGCTCTCCCCGCCAAAGAAGGAAGCGGATTGACACACGTCATAACCGGAACATCCTTGAATGGCCGGGGAGCCTTGAATGGAGCATCGAACCGACCCCGGAACGATCCGTGCACTCATGTGACATTACCCTGTGAATCGCAGAGCCACATGTGGCTGGTGCCGAGCCCGATCTCAAGGAAAGGGGCATCGGGACCCAGAAATGTTGGCGATCAGTGGAAACCATCGTAAACCACTTCCCTGCACTGCATGGAAGCGTCATATTCCATGGCCAACGTCGACGGCGTAAGGAGATCGTGAGAAACAAATATTATCTTTGGCAGCCAGGATTTGGAGGTCGCGAGCAGGTCTAGATGCCTCGTTTGATTCTACATTTGTTTTATTATTCTTAATTCGCAAACGGAACCCCAATTCTAGCACCCACTCCGCCTCGTCTGTGCTAATTACGGCGTCTACTTCTAATTCCACACTTCTGCATCGCACCGCACTAGTGAAGACTGGATCAACAACTTCGCGGCCTGCAGCAGAGCAGGAGATTCAGAGTGTAGCAATGCATTGAAAGGGCATAGGAAATGTCTCTCCATTTGCACTCTACTACGCGGCGGCCCGAACCACTCAAAGATACCGACTACGATCACGAAATCAATCTTGTCGACCATACGAAGCAGAAGACTGGGTCAATTGGCGGTACCTCTCGCAGCAGATCGAGAGAACGCGCGGTCCCTACATCAGATGTAGCCTCTGACTCCTCCTCCAGACGCCACAGCGATGTGCCACTGCGAAAACACAACACGACACATAAATTGAGAAAGGAGATCTCGAAAAGGAAATACAAGAAGTATCAGAATCGGCCGATAGGCACTAGTGGGAGTGTTGAGGAGGAAGAGGAAGCTGATACCGCTGAGGAACTAGATGGACAGGACTCGCGAGATCCAAGCCCTCAGCGGAGTGAGGCAGTAGAAGGAGAGCCGGAGAGAGGTCGAAGGAAACCGAAAGAGCACAAGCCCCCCGAATCTGTGATCGATGTGCTATACGAGAACCAACGGGGGCTTTTCCTCTGTGGGATCGCTCTCTTTTCCGCTAAAGCCTTGGGAAATCTCGATCCTTCACCATGGACGAACATCGCCCACAAGACTAGCGCTACAAATATCCTGAACGCGCAAGTCCCTGACCCGTCTTGGGAGTGGATATGGAAAGAATGGACGATAAATCACGAAAATGATGTTGGTGAAGATGGATGGGAATACTCGTTTGCATTTTCAAATAAATTTTCCTGGCATGGAAAGTCGTGGTATAATTCATACGTCCGACGACGAGCATGGATAAGAAAGCGAGCGAAGAAAAATTCTGGCTACGAATCACAGCCGTTAGCACACAGGTTGAACTCAGATTACTTCACGATACATCCTGCAGTCGGCAGAGGAGACAGTAGGAGTCGAGCTTCCACCATGACCGATGCCAGGCGGTTCAGCGTTGATATGCTTGCGAAGCGGGAAATGGAGGAGATTGTTACGGAAGATATCTGTGATGTCAACCATCTGATGGCTGCCCTTAGGTTGGCAACAATCGACAGAGAAAAGCTTGAAGCTGTTGAGAGCTTCGTCCAGCACGGGGGAGATGATTTGTACTATCTTCAAGAACGGATGCACGAGATCATGAAGATGTTCATATTTCAGGCTTCCCGGAAGATTCTCCTTCGTCACCTACATAAGATGTATGACGAGGCCGCGGAGGAACAGAAGACTCAACTTGACGGAAGCGATGACGATGACAAGCTCGAATCGACCAGAAAACGACGTCTCGAGAACTTATCCGCGGCACTTGATCACGCGGATGAAGAAGTGAAGAAATTGGAATTCTGGAGCGACGTGAAAGAAATGGCTGAGAGCGGCAAGACCAAGCATGGCGTTGATGATTCGAAAGGCTGGGACACAAAACGGTGGGAGGGCATTGACAACAGTGCACCCAAAGATGTGATCTCGAAGCCGCAAGTTGCTGGAGATACTAAAGAACGAAAGGAGCTTGTTATGAACGGCGATTCGGTCTGCACGAACGGCAACAGTGCTTCCACTGAGAATAGCAATGGAAAAGGAAAGGAAAAGGTGACGGAATAGCTGCATTTTTAGCATGGCGTTTGTTGCGCTGAGATACCTGGACTGTAAAGTACACTTGGGCATTATCGGGTACTAGCACATAGTCGGAGTTCAAGTTGGGTTGAGAGCATACTCTAGCTGAGTGTTAAAAGCTTCAATTAGTAATTGTACTTATTTTACTGTATGTTCTAGATGTTTAAATTCATGTGATGTGGAATGTGACTTCGTGGTAAGATTAAATGGCATCATAGTCATAAGGAAGTCGTCTATAAATGTCAATTAGAGGAGGTACTAATGCCTCACACCCCGGCATTCCATTCAAACACAACAGAGCCAACTTGACGTATCCAAGCTTGACGATGTACTCACAAAGTACTCCTACGAAGAATCTAGGCAAGAATGCAGGGCTGTGCCTCGAACGTGCATACGAGGTTTGCATGGGTGCGATTTTGTTGCGATTCGCGATTTCTGCTCCTATAGT
Source organism: Chaetoscypha palmicola (assembly GCA_003988945.1). Taxonomy (NCBI): domain Eukaryota; kingdom Fungi; phylum Ascomycota; class Leotiomycetes; order Helotiales; family Helotiaceae; genus Chaetoscypha; species Chaetoscypha palmicola. Next base: position 24,799 of record QYAH01000111.1, on the reverse strand, counting down.
AATCACACAAGTGACTGTGTGATGATGACCTGACCTGCATATTTTAGGTAGGTAGCAACATGAAACACTTTTGTGCGAATCACAAGTTCGCGTTATCAATGGGTTGAAACGGGTGGGTCTCTTCCACCGGTTGGGATGTGTGTTCTTCTTCGTGGTGTTGGGCTGTGGATGGATAGGGAAATGCAAAATCGTCTTTCTGTATCGGATACGCTCGGTAAAGAGTAGTTCTTGATGTTTTGCTGTACTGTACATGTTCTCCTATAAGGCTTCGAAGATTATCAACTGGAGTCACCTTGAACTTTGAGGACGAACCGAGTTGTTGATACATTTAATTAGCTGCTGAAGAATATGGCCCGGGAGGAGGTCGAATATGAACCAGGTATAGAGCATGCCAGCTACAACACCGACTGAACCACATGTGAAAAAGATAACTATCCAGCCTCCCAATCCATCCGTAGACTCCATGTCAATCCTACAAATCCTTTCCTTCATCATAACCATTATTTGGACCAACCTGCACTCAATCACCAACCCGATAGCTAACAAGCGTATCGACCTTGTGACTCGCGGTACTGAAACTCCTCAGCTGAACTTTCTCCCCGTTGACAATCTCTTTCGCGTCGCTATCTCCCCACTCCATCGGCACCTCACTATCCGCATCTGCATATACCAACACGTTGAATGTGCAATCTCCGTCTAGTTGTGGTAAGAATGTCACCGATGCGGTTATCTGCCGGAAGATGGATTGGATCTCGGCTTGGATTTCAGCTTCTGTCTTCTCTGCTGGTGCTGGCTCGGCGGCAGCCGTCGGAGCCGCGTTTTCTTTATCGGTAGTCTTGGAGGAGGATTTTTTCTTCGATGGGCGGGAGAATATCTGGACCTGAATGAATGCGTCAGTGCGTTGTTGGAATGGAGGAGATAGGAGAAACGAACATCGAATTGCCAGCGCTCGACAGGTTCGCCTGTATCCTTCGATGTAATGACCACTACCAGCTTCGAAATTTTGCCACCAACCATCCATTTATCTAATTGACCCATGATCTTCTTGATATATGCTTTGACTTGATCGTCCGAGGAGACGAGCATGGTGAGGCCATACTTTTTGACCGCTGAGAAGTCTTCCGCGGGGTAAACGCCTCGTTGAAAACTATCCAGGGCATTAGTACAGCAGTTGAGTGGTATTCGACGGAGAGAAAGATATACAGAATTGTGTTTATAGAATATTGGAACTGATTCTGTCAGCTGGATTTCTCGCGATATGGTTTCAGAGAGCTTACGAATTCCGCAACTAGTTTTGAAGATCCTGGGGTGGCATTAGCAGATGCGCAGAAGCCAGAGTCTCAGAGCAGTATACCTTTCAAGGAAAGCTTATGCACTTTAGCCTTGTCCTTCTCGCGTTCGACCGACATCGTGCCTTGCTTCAATGATGGATGGTGGTGTCAAATTGTTGTAATATTTACAAAGTGGTCAATCGGCGATAAGGTCGGCTAGGCAATCGGCAAGTCCCGCACCTCAACTCTCCCCCAAATAAATTCATGTCCAACTCCTACCATCCACGCGCCTCATTTTTACGACATAGCCTTCAATGAAGCGATGTCCATCCCACCTCCTCCGGCTCCCTAGCGCCTTCCGCGTCCAATATGCTCCCCAATTCTCCAACCAAAATCGGCTATTCAGCACTTCAATTGCCTTTCGCGCGAAAACTCCAGTCGGAGAGCTTGAGCGTCGCATCCAAGCTATCCCGATCGAGCGATACCGTAACTTCTGTATCGTCGCACATGTAGATCATGGAAAGAGTACTCTCAGCGATCGGCTTTTGGAGTTGACGGGCACAATTGAAAAGGGTGGGAATAAACAAGTTCTGGACAAATTGGACGTGGAAAGGGAGAGGGGAATCACCGTGAAGGCGCAGACATGTTCGATGCTGTATAAACACAAGGGAGAGGACTACTTATTACATCTCGTCGACACACCGGGTCACGTTGATTTCAGGGCGGAGGTTAGCAGGAGTTATGCTAGTTGTGGAGGGGCGTTGTTACTTGTGGATGCAAGTCAAGGAGTTCAGGCGCAGACGGTCGCCAATTTCTATCTCGCATTCTCTCAAGGGTTAACGCTGGTGCCGGTTATCAATAAGGTCGATCTACCTTCTGCGGATTGTCCAAGGGCATTGGACCAGATGAAGACTACGTTCGAACTAGAGCCTTCCAATGCGGTACTCGTCTCGGCGAAGACGGGATTGAATGTGGAGGCGTTGCTACCAAATGTTATTGAACAGATTCCTGCACCGGTTGGAGACCATACGAAGCCTTTAAGAGTGCTGCTAGTGGACTCTTGGTACGATAATTACAAAGGTGTTATCTTGCTTGTACGAATATTTGATGGAACAATCAAGGCTGGGGACCAGGTAGTCTCGTTCGCCACAGGCATCAAATACTTCGTAGGAGAAGTAGGAATTATGTATCCGCACCAAACCCCACAGAGCTGTCTGAGAGCGGGCCAGGTAGGTTACATACATTTTAATCCAGGTATGAAAAAGAGTGCAGAAGCTCTAAGTGGCGATACGTATACGACGGTTGGATCCGAGGCGCTTGTGGAGCCATATCCTGGGTTTGAGGAGCCAAAATCCATGGTGTTTGTGTCCGCGTTCCCGGTTGACCAGAGTGATCATGGCCATTTGGAAGACTCGATCAACCAAATCATCCTTAATGATCGAAGTGTTACACTTCACAAGGAGTCATCAGAAGCTTTAGGAGCAGGATGGAGAATGGGTTTCCTTGGAACACTGCACTGTTCCGTCTTTGAAGATCGTCTGCGTCAGGAACATGGCGCCAGCATTATCATCACACCCCCAGCAGTGCCCTTCAAAGTCATCTGGTCTAATGGCAAAGAAGATATATTTCAGAGCGCCATGCATTTTCCAGACACAGATCTGACGCGCAATAGAGTTTCCGAGGTTCACGAACCCTATGTTACAGCAACCATCACTCTCCCTGAGGAATACCTCGGGAAAGTCATTGAGCTGTGTGAAACGAATAGGGGCGAGCAAGTGGAACTCACCTTCTTCACTGCCACCCAAGTCATTCTAAAATATGATCTTCCGCTCGCTCAACTCGTCGATGACTTTTTTGGGAAACTCAAAGGTGTTACCAAAGGTTATGCTTCTCTCGACTACGAAGACGCAGGATTTCGCCGCAGCAACATTGTCAAAATGGAGCTCCTCGTCAACAAAGAACCCGTAGATGCCGTAGCTCGTATCGTTCACAGCACCCAAACTGAACGACTCGGACGCCTTTGGGTCAAGAAATTCAAAGAGCATGTGACGCGACAGATGTACGAAGTCATCATTCAAGCTGCAGTAGGCAATCGGATTGTGGCTCGAGAGACTATCAAGCCGTTCCGAAAGGATGTGTTGCAGAAATTACACGCTGCAGATGCCGGAAGAAAGAGGAAGCTTCTCGACAAACAGAAGGAAGGTCGGAAAAAGTTGAAGGCAGTGGGAAATATCACTATTGAGCATAAGGCGTTTCAAAAATTCCTGGCTAAGTAGGCTTTTTGTGATAAAATGTATAATCATATGTATTTTATGTAGAGATCCAAAATTCTAGATCTTCCCATGCTGTCAGTCTAGTTTCGAAAATGTTACAGTAGTGCCAAAGCACGGAGCATATTGTACAGCCAAGCCAATTCCATGAGATCCATAGATGCAACATTAGCCGTTGCATAGTCCTTCCATCTCTCGCATTTCTCGGAGATCATACTGGCTTTACTGTGTCATTTACCGAGACTAGTTGGTAGGCTCGAGGTAAGGTTATTGGTAGGTCGCAAACATGGACGTTAACGGGTTCGCGCATCCGGTGGCACAGATTGTTGGTGACCTTTGTACTGAATTATGTCTAACGTTCAGAAATTTTGTTAGATCTGCCCTTACTTCGACCGAAAGACAGAAAAAGGGCAAATCAATGCCCAGCGATATGCTTTCAGTATCATCGCTCCATAAGTCCCCAACGGAGATTCCAAATTCTACCAATTCGCCAATCAGTCTACCGCACGTCGACCAGCGTTCCGATGCCCTTCCTATTCGCCATTCCACGCTGATGTGATTCTTGCAGATCTCTACACTGGCGACTGCCAGCTGCAGTCCAATTAGATACAAGCGAAGAGAAGAGAAGAAAAGAATGTCCAGTCTTTACAGATCCATACAAAGAATCACTAATCTGCTCCCATTTTACCAGGCCAATATATCGCTTGCAAACGCCACGTCAGTCCCAACGATCATACCCACAGACACTCAATCATCCTTCATTATATTATTCATGTATGCGCGAAGCCGTCTAGAGGCGCGGGGGAATTACTGGAAAAGTGGAAACCCTAGGGCTCGGAATGAAAGGTGGGTCAACGGTGGGTCCTTTGTCCGCGCTGGGTTTAGACACATCGTGTTAGCCGGAACTCTAAAACCTTATCCTCACGACCACTGATGATGAAGAGTCGTTCCCTCGGGATATCCGAGAGAATAGACCTTTTACGCTCCTTGAGGCAATAGGTACTATTCTCTTGGACTCGAGGGACAACAGGGAAAGGATGGTGGTGATTTCCACACAGGACGATGTTGGCCTGCGAGTTTTACTTACATGATTACAAGCTAGGCTTGGAAGTCGACGCAAATGATGGTGCGCTAGACATTGAGGAGGTAGTTGTCTGGCGCGAGTAGTTGGTGTACTGCGTGTATTGTGAGGAGTTGGTGTTGGACCGGCGGCTTTGATTATCTGCCATTTCACGTCCTTGGCTGGGACTGCAAGATTGACGGTCACCGATCGGATAGTACATGGGTTGCCAGTGTTGGTATCCCATTTGCCATTGGGTAGGATCTGTCAAGTTGGTGCGGCCAAATTGCGGCGGTAGCTGCTGATCATGGGGATGATGACTATCAGAATTTCTTCCTGGATGTTCCTGGCGATACCCAATGTTGGGAGGCAACTGGCCTGTCGAACCAGTAGTCCAGTGGCTGCTGGTTGCTGGCATTGTCTGTGGCTCTTCTACGAACCCCTGCGTTGATCCGGCCCAAGAGGTGAACGACGGGGTCTCGGGTGTCTTGTTCTTGAAGTTCTCCTGAACGAACAGCCAATTCTGATAATCCTGATCCTTCTTCTCCTTGTCGATAGCAGCGGCAATAGCAATCTCTTCTGGAGTATAACATGTCAGTGCCCGTACTATTGTTCTTATGGGCTGTGTTGAGTACATACTTTTGGTCCTTTTCCCTTTCACAAGCGTTGCGAGGTAGTCAGGAGGCTCGTCTGAGCTTGGTGTGCTACTGTTCGCTTTCTCAAGCTTATGAAGGAGCGTTTGTGTCAGAAGTCGATGTCCAATGATGATCTGGTCTGCATCTGTATCCTCGATAATCCTACACTTGACATTCTCAGAGAAGCCGATTGCTTTATTCTCTGCAAAGATCAGCACATAGTGTTGTGGTGTGAAGCACCCATCGCGAATTGGGGTTCGATACACGGTGACTCTCTTTTCGGGCAAGGACTTGATCTTGACCTTCACTCCAGCTTGAATGATCTTGATGAGTGCTGGTCTGGTGATGAAGTGTGAGTCCGATTGGGTATCGAATCGAGCGTAGATATCTACCAATTCCCCCACCTTTACATAGATGCAATATTTGTTCGGCATTCCGATGCTGCTTTCCTAGCTTGAGATGCTCTGTTGATCCGAAGTAATTGCGCAAAGGTTTTGTGGAACATGCTCGGACTGTGGGCAATGCTTGTGCTCCACGCCTAGATGGTCCACTCGATCAAGGAGGTCGTTGCTGCTGTTATCGCCCATTTCTTGGCACGAGTCGTTTGGTGTGAAAAGAACCATGCTGCGGTCGAATGGTTCTAGGAGTTTTCGGAAAAGATCAGTTGGGATGCGACGCCAGCCAGTCAGAGGCTCGAAGCTACTCTGCTGGAGAGCAGGCCCTTGTGGCATTATTGATTTGGGTTCTTTGTCTTCTGATGATGTTGAGCGGTGTTGTCTTTTGAAGCGAGCGACAGCGCGGCTTTATCGTTGCTACTTGAAAGTTGATGCTGGTGTGATAAGCTTGAACAACCCTTTATATATAGCAGAAGAGGCGCTTTCACCGTGGTTTGAGTCTCGATTTCGGCGGTCAGTTTGCTAGCTGGATTGATAACAGCTTGAAATACGTCCTGCATCGACTTTGAGGCGGTGAAGTCTGTTCTTTGAAGGCTGTCGGCTGGAAAAGCTGCTGAATGGGGAGGCTTGAGCCTCCAGCTTTTAAGCAACAACTTTTAGCATTGCTTTCACATCAACAGTTGTGCAGAAACGAATGCTGAATTATCAGCTCTTGATGCTGTTGCGTTGATTTTGGAAAGCTCTTAGCGAGGAGCAACGCTGTCCACCCGTTTACCCCAATGCGTTGTCATTCAGTACTTTACCTGCATTGCCGCGAGTACATCTCCATGAGTACCTTATTGACTTGATATCTCGAGCCTCGAAACTGGGAAATTGGTCTTGATTGGCAAGAAAACACGTCAATTTTGGCAAAGTGCTCTAAATTGCAAGAGAATGTCCCCGAATGATGCATTCGTTGTTTGGAGATATATTTTCTATTCGGAGTTGTTGAGAACTACTTCCGCTCGTGGCGTAATGAGATCTCGTCTAGGATTCGGTCTATGATCACGTGGAGGCAGCGCCCGAGGCGTTCTATCATTCGGGCCTCGTCGGAGTGTACTTAGCTATAATGAATGTTTTTGCACGCTGTCCACACTGTACGATAGCTGTTCACGAGAAAATCATTGCTACAAGGCTATAAAGCTAGATGACTGGGTACGCAAAGCTGGCAGCGTTCATGGTGGAGGAGAACCAGCCAATTCTCCGGAGATATGAGCACTTGGCTGCTCAAACTCTCCTTCATTTGCAGGCTGAACTATGTCAACTTGAATATGAGTACAAAGTACTTGCAAAGAACGACTTAGCGCAGCGAGATGAGCGACAATTCTACGATCGGGATTGGGAACTATTGCGTAATTCTTATGGTCACGGAGGCCAGCAATGGAGCATGGCTCTTGATATACGTATGAAGCTGAGGGAATACCGTAAGCTCTTGGTGCTGGCCACGAATGCCTCATTTCCGGGAGAATAGGCGATCTTTGCTAACCTTTTTATAGAAGACGCCATGATTAGGTTCGCACAAGTCGCTGCGCTTCCTAAGCCGAAACATTCAGAGAGGTCCATTCTTCACGACTGGATCGGAAGTGCCGCTGATGGAGGTGGTTGTGGTTTTATCGGACGGGACTTAGGGGGTTTTGAACAACCTTCGGTCTACTCACCGGCATACCAGAATGATCTTACGATACTTTCTAGTAATCGTGGAGAAGGTGATCTTTTCACCAGATTCATTACTGGACCTGCGCTGAGATGTTTCCACCGCCTGTCGAGGCATACAAGAGCATGTTGTCCCCTTTCCAGCGCTTGGTATTACAGAGGGTAGCTAACCTTGTCGAATTAGAAACCGCTTCCCGTTGACCCAGAAAGTTCTCCGATAGGGGATAACAGAAGCTCTCTTCATCATTATGACGATAAACAAATCGAAGTTATTACGAATCTGCTTGGGACAGTTTTGTCGTCATTGGCACCGTTAGTGTCTATAATTGCGCTCTCATTTGTGAAAAGGCCGAACGCTAGGCTCGCGCTCGTCTGTGCCTTCACATTATTGTTTTCTTTGTGCCTTGCTGTTGCGACTAAGGCTAGAAGGGTGGAGATTTTCGCTGCTACTGCTGCGTAAGTGCAAACATATACTCGGAGCAACTACAATGCGCTAATCAAAGGAAGGTTTGCAAGCGTTCAAGTGGTGTTCATTGGGAGCTCTGGCACGAGCGTCTAGCCGGTCATTGGTAAAGTAGCAATATAGACTAATCGATTAAATATATCGTGGCTGTTTAACCTGTTACCTTCTTACAACGAAGGTCAACAGTATGGAGAAATTGCCGTACTGACAATTGTGGGTAGATTACTTACATAAACCGCTACTAGAGCTTTTTGATGTCAATATCGTGCCTGTGGCATAGGCTGTCGAATCGGCGAATCGGGTGGTAGTCTGTACGGGCTCGGGGGTTTTGCAACCGGCCATGTCCTGGGAATTGTCCTATGAATACGCGCATCTTTGGCCATACCACTTCACTATACATACTGTGCTAGTCTACGTCACCACATCTCACGTGTGACGTCTACCCAGAAAGGAAATTAGCCTTACTCGCAACATGTTGGTCTTCGCAGCCTGCGTCTTGGAGTGAGGCGATTTCGAATACCCACTATCCAATCATGCAACAAACGTGAGGAGACTTGTAAGGTTCATAGACTTGCTCACCACTTTCTAGTGGTCTCCCAAGGCGTCAGAGACAATCCCTACGATTCTTCTAGACCTTCAAGGAGAACCGCACTTACTTCCTGGTGTCGTCAACATGCAAAGAAAATGATGTCAATCTGTGTCTCTTTCACTAATTGATCCAGGATCGCTGCTTATAGCATCCGGCCGGCCAGTTTGGGTTTTTCATACGCCTCGCTCCTCAGGACACCTGCTTTGCAATATTTGTAAAACAAAGGTCAACAACTCGTCATGATATCCTTCACAGAGCTGATTCCTAGTCTGTTGAACTCTACGAGGAAAGAACCTAATATTCACAGTGGAGTCATGGTTCGATCCCTCAAACGATGACAGAAACAAGCGTGCTGTCAACACGACCATCATCCTTCAATCCAGCAAGAAATATGGCGCTTCCCTTCTACTCAACTATCCAACAGTGGCATGCAACGTGGACAGATCATCCCGGGGCCGTCTAGCAACAGTGGCTCTCAACTATGCAATAGCAGGCCCCAACGCAAATCGGTAGCTACTAGCCTTACGATTGAGCAAGGGTTTATCGTAGGTAATAGCTACTGTGTTGTCGCCCATGACGCCCTCGAGATTGAGTGTTGTTTTTCCTTAGTCCCACGGGTCATCGCCCGGCTCTGTCTGAACAATTGCAAAAGTCCTAGTCGCACTCTGATTTTCTCGGTTGGTATTCCTCCTAGACTTTCTGCAGGAGGCGGTTGGGTTTGTTGCACTGGGCCAGCAGAACGCGGAACTTAGACTCACCATTATACATTACTCTGCTTCTCTGCCAGCGAGCTGAGTCTCTCCACCAAACATCACCTCGGACGATACCTTACTATCGCACGTTTTGAAGGCATAGTGGGTTTCTAGCTAGATGCAATGCCTAATACTAGCGAACCTGAAGATACGTTTGCCAGTAAGATCGATGTGAAGTTCTCACTACTTGTCATGACACAGCAGGAATTGTCCGGAACAATTGATAAATTGCCTGTGAAATGGCAGAAAAAACCCCACAGCCATAAACTGAAGTCTCACATTTCGCCTCGACATTAGTAGTAGGTCGACATACCAAGCTGAAAAGGACTTCTTGAGGCCGTCTTTAAACGATGGTAAACAAAAGTTCCTTGCCCATGTTCCATATGCATAAGGCGCGTTTTCGTGCCGTCGGCTAATCGAGCTGACCCAAATGAATATCCAAGACAATTTTGATTGGGTAACCAGACCAGTATGATCGTTGGAAGCTGACAAAAAGCCTTGGGGAAATGCCTTGCGCATCTGGCGGGGCGAATACGCGCATCGTGCTCGTGTTGTATTTATTTGAATTAACAAGGTATGCTATCCCCAACGCAGCTGCGTTTTGCTTTATAAATGTACCGGAATCATGGACTTCTTTCAATCATTCATTTCGTCTGTTCGAAGGACGCCAATCCTTAGCACTAGGAAGCCAAAAAGGCGAAAATCCTCAATGTCAATTGTAATGAACCTTCTTCTCCCTCGGTCCAACTATTTGCAATGAATTTTACACTAACATTTGCAGCATGTACCTGACTGCGAAATCAAAGCTTCGAGAGACTTTGCCTCAAGAGCACACTCAGCCAAGGTGGGCTATATGGCAGACAACGATCGGCATCAAATTGCCCTGACTTTCCTCGAGAATATACTGGCATCCACCGCATGTCCAGCCGACAAGTCGCATGGATACCCATACGTTTCATTGTGTTGGCGATTCGACAACGAAAAGTTCGGACCTGGAGGCAAAGACGATCGCGATTACTGGTATCGTATGGAGTTTGAAGTTGTTTCTTCGCCTATGCCATGCGATGTGATCTTCGGGAAGGTTCCAAAGCCGGGCGAGAAAGATCCCATATACGCAGCAGTGAAATCTGGGCGTTTGAAACCGCGCACCAGTTCCTGGGAGAAGATTAAAGCAAGAACTAAGAGGACAGCGTCGTGGGTGTCGAATGACCCAAAACATGCATCTCGCCACCCAAGGAGGAATTCTCACAGCTCGGCCATATTTTCGCCACTTCTTGCCAGTCCCCAGACACAGATTACCGCCATTTCACAGGCAGTCTCCGATCGACCCATATCTTTTGTGCAAGACTTCAATGCGATTGAGGTTATTGAAAAGCACGATGCAGAACTTACATTTGAAGAGCCATTCCACATGAAAATCAAGAAGCTGCGGCAACAGAACGCAGCTCCTTCAGATTGTCCGGGAGGCGCTGCCCCGATTGTCAATGACTTGGAGAATTTAAATCTCAGTGCCTCAGACAACCCGAGTAATGTTGTCCAAAGTTCGCCGACAGGCAACGAGAACGAGTACGTGATAGTCGATTCGGAGTTCGCAACTACGAGAGGCTATGGGAATGCTCTCATATCTGGAGTACCAGAACATATCCCTCCGTCCACACACATTCATGGGAATTACTTGAACTGCCCTGAATTTAATGAGTTAAACCACTTAGACTGCCTGCAAGCATCTCCTACGGACATGGACATAGACCGGAAGAAATGTCTAACCTTTCCTTCAAGCTCGCATGTAATTAGCCTAGAGGCGCCTACGATACGTAAATCGCAAGAAGTTCTTGAAGATCCAGGCGGCATCAGTAAAGTCTTGTCACCTGTGGAGCTTCTAGCCGTGAATTCAACAGACAAGGATCCGGCCTTGACAGCCTTACAAGCTTCACTATCGGGCAGTGGAATCAAGAACATTGATCTGTCTATGTTCGGAGCTTCAGAGAAACCTTCTAAAACTTCTCAAGTGAGCGACGATGCTTTGCCAGAGCCAGAATTCGATATTCGAACGCAAGATCGATGTGATAGACCTAAAACAATCAAAGAAAGCGAAAGGCTGCCATATATAATGGAACAATATCTCAAATCTCGGGAAGATTTGGTACCTAGCGGTTTGGCTGAGCTGCCACAGCAGTTGCAAGAGAACATGCGCCAGGATACCGGTAATGGGGCACATCAACACCCAGTAGATATAGAGAGAGGTGTCGATCAGGATGTCAAAGAGCTCAAAAATGGCACAGAGGACGGAAACCATCTTCCAAGTGCGGATTATTCAAACCCCGAAGAGCATCAAGATTCTGCATCTCGTCAAAGTACGTCAAAATGGCGGAGACAACCCAGATTGCCACACATCGGCGGCATCAAAAAGGTGGAAGCAGCACCTGGCCAAGTTTTAGATCTGACACCTGCGGCGGAAGCAAATGAATACTGGACATATGACGAGGACATGAAAACATACTACCATGTTGACTCAAGTACCGGATCAAGAGAGTGGTATGAAGAATCCGATGATGAGAGACTATAGATTAGGCTACATCAACTACTCAATGGGCCAAATGTGTGCAATGAATTGATATAGCAGTTTTACCGTTCGGGTTGGCTTTAATATTTACGTTTAGAAAGCTCTCAGATAGCTCCATATAATAACGATTGCACTGTTGTCCACTTCTCATTCCTGGGTTTCTCGGTAGCATCTTACCGTAGATTACAGGAGTTCATAGCAGTTTGACGCCAAAGGAAAGAATATACATAGATAATAACGAAAAAGCCCCAGAGGAATCCTCGTTTATCACTGTATCAAGAAACAGTCGATTGATATACATGCCTAAACTGATTAGTTCTTTGCTATTCGATTTCGACATTAGAGTAATGTCCCACCGCACATTGATCAGATAGAAACTAAGCTACAACATGCGCAACGCCAATGTGCGCAACACAAGCATGTTTTAATATTTGTACTTCCAAGTCTGCTATCAAGGAATGACATCGGCGCCTGAGAGACGAAGCCTAGATATTTTGAGCAGTCGTGCTGACTTGACAACCCCCAAGGAAACGCTCTCGTCCGTAGGCCAGCTCTGAGTTTCTCATACCTCTCTGAGTATAGAAGGCTCGAGATCTTCGAGAGCAGAATCTCAGGGTGTACAGTCAAAATAAGATTCGAGTGTGGAATGCAAACCCGACTCGTTTAAATCCAGGGAGAGTGGTATAAAGAACCCTATCACGAATAACGACTATCTAAGAATTTTGGCCAAGAGACTCTGGGATTGTGCAATGCAGCCATTGAAACAGGAACCGACCAATCCAGTTCAATAAATAGGAAGCTGAGGGAGAATCTGTGTCCTCAATCATTCGTCAGTGAATATCATGGGTTTCAGATTGTACGATCATTGGGTCAAGACCACTCCGACAAGAGAACGTATCAAGACGACTTCAAGGATCTTAAAATTGAGGCCAACATTCTCAAAATACTGAAAATACGGAGTGGAAGTAGGAACGTAACCATAGCGATGGCAATGACAGTAGCTAGTATCAAATTGAGCAGTATTAATCTGCCATATTTGCTGCCAAGGACATCTCTCTAGCAAACGTCTTTCATCAGAAGTATCAGAAGATATTGTATTATTATCAACTTCCACAGGTGTTGTATGCTATTCCCAAAATGTGACTAGGATCGGAATATAATAATAATTGTCCAACACAGTCATCGGAGGGCAACAATAGCTATAGCTCATCCGGGAATGACCTGCCATGTTAAACCATCCGATTCACTTGCAGACTTGAACTATTAAGTAAGCAAGAATACTAAGTACTTAGCTGGCGGTTTCGAAACCAAGTCTGTCCGTTCTAGTCTGCTCATCGCGTCACCTTCATCGAGGCAAGCGCGAGCCTCGACAATACTTCCACGCTACTACAGTACTAGCTATAGTAGTACTATTGTGCCTTCCCCCAGACAAATTATTTGCATCTGCTCAACTGAAGCAGAATCAGTCCCAGATCTACCACGTACCCCCAACATTCACGACAGCATTTTGATTGTTTTACTTCTTTCATCAAATCGTTCTTGAGGTTTTTAATTTGCGGAAGCTTCAGTTCAGTTCAGTTCCTCGCCGATCGAAACATTGAACATGGGTACGTCCCAGGAGCACGTGATGGACTCCAAAAATAATCTGCGCCTCTCTCTGGACGCCATGGACGCCTCGAATGCCGCGCTGTCGCTCTGGTTGCCGTTGATCGCAGAAGGACCGTCGACAACACTCGCACCTCCTGCCTTGGATTCGGGACTGGACTCTACCATCGGTGAAGGAGCTGTCGGTATTTCAAATGCGACAGCGATGACTTCACCGGATTCCATGTCGATGGCCGCCGCCGCAGAGGCAATGACCAACGGGGACGACAATCCGCGAACGCAATCGCAATCGCAATCGCAATCGCCGCAGATGAACGAGAGCGAAGAGACGAAGACGAACAACCACGCGGCGGATGCTCTGGACGAAGTTCCACCCAAAGAGGGCGACGGGTCGCTCGCTGCACCACTTTCCGACAATGCTGGGAGGAGAATGGGGTCGCTGGAGGTACCGAATGCTATAGATTCTAGCCACGAGGAAATACAAGATGCGACTCAACACGCTCTGCACGTCGATACAGACAAAATCCCTACCGTCTACAATAGCGAAACCCACGATGTTCCAACACATAATTCTCCTCAGACCATATCACAACAGACCGCCAGTTTCGCGGAGGCGCATATCGCAGAAGTCGAACCCATAATGGACCAGCAAGTGCTCATGAACCAGACGATAATTGCACAGTATCAGCATGAGCAGGCGCGAAATCTATTAGCACTTGGAGCTGGAGACATGCATTTATCAATGGCGATCCAAGCCAACATGGACTTGGGAGGACTCGAGCATCATCTTTCACACCCATACCTCGAGCCTTCACCCCAAATTTACGATGAACCGCAAAGCACCCGGGTCTCGGCGTACGCGAAATTAGAGTTCGAAGATGGGCAGTTTTACATGAACACCTACTCTATCATTTTGGGCCGGGATGTTAATGCAGCAAAGAACGCGCTTCGCAGAGAGAAGGAAGAGGAGCGGGAAAGACTGGAGGCAGAGGCATCTGCCCGGTTGCCAAATGTACCACATACACCAAGATTGAAGAAAGAGGGTAGCCGCTACACCAAATCTATCGTTAGCGAAAGCGGCGGTATCTTGCGAGAAGGAAACGATTCGGATGACGAGGAAGAAAGGAAGAGACGTAAAAGTCGCAGGTCACGGAAAGCCAGCAAAAGGTCAAAGTCGAGTGAATCATCTCAACACGTCTCAAGGAGAAACTCCATTGCACAGTTTGGAGGTCAAATCGCATATCACGCTCAAATACAGGCCCCGGCAAAACGTGCTGTGATAGACACAGCAGTACCTGTCGATCCCGAGTCGTTGAAACCATCCCCACACGACTGTCCTCTAGTAGGCATTCACCCTGCCGCCAAAGATGGAGTGCACGCTCCGGTCAGTGCCTACAAATCTATCTCACGTAAACATGTCAAAATCGCATTCAACTCCAAAAGACATTATTGGGAAGCGAAGATTCTTGGTCGCAACGGAAGCTTCATCGACGACAAATTTTGCCACTATGAGCAAGTCATATGTCTCAACAGTGGGAGTGTTCTACAAATCGGAGGTGTAGTCGTAAGATTTATACTCCCAGACATACCCATCGGCATGACTGGGGCCGAACAATCTGAGTATGACGAGACTACGTCTTCCGTCCGTCACTCCATTGGCGGTAAGGAGATGAGTTTTGACTTTGAAGACGACCCTCGAGAGGTTGCTGCAGGAGATTCGAGCGAAGGCGAAGGCCATTCTGTGGAAATCGAGAACAGTCAAGAGGAGGAGGAGGAGCGTGATGATCAAGAAAGCATTGGCGAACGTGATGATGATATAGAGGAAGAGGAGGATGGGGAAGAAGAGAGCAGCTATCAATCTCTTCTTCCTGAAGCGACGGGGTCGCCACTTGCAATAAATAAGCAAGCCGACCTTGATGCAATTCCTATGCCGCCAAAGAAACGAGGACCAGGTCGACCGCCAAAGAACGGAATCATGTCCAAGAGGGAGCAACAGCTGGTCAAGAAAGAAATGCTGGCACGCGAGAGAGAAAAGGGAGGAGAGAAGTTGGTGAAACCGGCGTCAACGCAACCTACTGTGCCTGGTAAGAACAAAGTCGGTCGACCGCGCAAACATCCTCGACCAGACACGCCTCCGGAACCACGAGAGAAGAGAAAGTACACCAAAAGAAAACCCAAAGAACCAAAGGATGGAGAAACCATCAAACAGGATGGTTCGGGCGGTGACGAGCCGCCCTCAAAGGAAAAGAAAGAGAAGAAACCTCCCCGCCCTACCAGATCTCCATCTCCCGTTTTCGTGGAGTCCGAGCTCACTGAGCAACAACTTGCAAAACCGCAAGCCAATTATGTTACTCTCATATATGAAGCTCTACAGGATTCCAAGACCGGCCAAATGTCCTTGCCACAGATATACCGTGCTATTCAGCGCAAGTATCCGTACTTTGTTCTCAAAGTCCCAACCACTGGCTGGCAAAGTAGCGTACGACATAATTTGTCACAGCACCATGCTTTTCAGAAGATTGAACGAGATGGCAAGGGTTGGATGTGGGGTATTGTCCCGGGAGTCTCTATCGAGAAGGAAAAGAAGAAACGAGCTTCGCCGCCACCCCAGTCACATCCAGGTCTGCTACCTCACCAACAGCCTATCTATCAAGCTGGCCATCCTGCACATATAATGCCTTATGGCCAGCCTGGTATGATGGGACCCCCTCCAGGATACCCAATGCACGCTCAAATGCCACCCAATTTTGTTCCAGGCCAATACCCAGGACAACAGCTCCAACATCCTCAATATATGGGCCAAGCTCCGCAAATGAATGGGCATCTTCCTCCACCGGCCTCTCATCATCAGATGCATACTATGGCCCACATGAACGGCCAACCTCCACCTCCTTATATGCCTCCCCCAGCACCAGTAATGGCAAACCCTAGTGGGACGTACAGCTCGCCTTATGGACCAAAACCCACTCCTTCAAATCCTCCCAACTCCGCAAACGCTCCCAACCCCGCAAATCCGCCCATGACCCAACAAGCTCCATCTGTTGAACAGAACCCACCAGTACGAAATTCTCCACCTAAGATTGCAACTCAACCAGTAACTACGGCTTCCATGATTCCTGCTGAAAAAACATCCCCATCACCAGAAGATTTTAGATCTGCGATTGAAGGAAGTACGGAACTCAGTGCTGCTGTGGAGAGGTTCAAGACCAATCTTATAAGCTCACTCAAGGTCACTAAGGCAAAGGATCCAGAACACATTGTAAACTCTGCAGTGAACAGAGTACTCGGCCACGTCACGGAGAGTTCTGTCCCTGGAGAATCCGAAGCTTTGATTACGAAAGCATTCAAGAATATGCTGGTAACAAATATGTCGACGTTGAAGTTTACACCAAACAGGTCCTTCACAGCAGAGCCGCCCCAGGATCACGCAAAGACATCTAGCTCGTCTCAACCGCCGACGAATCACAGTGGGACACAACCTAGTGCAGCTCAACAGCCTCCCACAACGACTGGCCGTCCAGCCTTCATGCGACCACCATTCAGGAGGGAACCAAACCGTTCAGGTGCACCAACAATCCCCAGACCACCAATGACTACTCCTGGCATGAGAAGAACGGACTCGGCTAGTCCCGCTGTTGCATCTGGTCGGCCAGGGGGGCCGTCCTCGGCCTCTCCTGCACCTTCTCCATCCCATGTATCCACGAATGGAGCCAGCGCATTGCAACCTGCACCGGAAGCACACAGTCCTCCTTCTCCACTTCCTACTACCTCGAACAACATAGGTCAGGTCGTTAGTGTTAAGACAGAACAGATACATGATGAACGGACTACCAATGAGAGTTCGGAGGTTGAAAAGGTTTCCTCGCTTATTCCACCAGTAGGACAAGTAGCTGGTCAGAAAAGAGACCGAACCCCTGATGAGCAAGACTTGAGTGAGATGCCAGATCTTAAGAAAATTGCGACTTCAGGTCCACCGACGGTAGCTGCTTAATTTTGAATAGCAAACGACTACATGACTGGAGTTATATTGGGATTTATATGGGAAAATAGGGCGACGTATGGAGGTTCGCGGCGTTCGATACATACGGAATGGTTGCATTTTTGATAAGTGTTGATGCAATTTGCACAAGCTTGGCGGGCGTTTCTATATCATAGATGGGGCCGCATACTGATGGAACTGCAGCAGTAAATTCTGGAGATGGAGATGCAGGCTGGCAGGTTTTGCTACATCCCACATTGTTGCTATCTGTAGTTATTGACTTATCAAATGAACCAGCTCTGTATGGCTAAAGATTATATAATGGTTTTGCTATGAAGATGTCTTTGTTTTCATTGCGGATCTCCAATGAGGTGTGCTCGAGGTGTGGCGCCTTCCTCTGCATTGTGTGTCTAACAGCTTTCACTATTCCGGATACGTCGGAATTTCTGGGCAATCACGAACGGTTCCTGGGTCATGCAAAGGATCGTGAGATTGTTTGGGAGCTTCCACGAGCAGCTTTTGGTTTTGGTCCTCTCATGATCACATTAAGTCTGCTCGCCTTGTCTTGCATACCCGCATGCCCTTGAAATATTGATTGTATGCTATACCGACTGTCTTTAAGCCTTGATTAGCCATGGACACGATCACAATGAGCGCAAGAGACTGGCGTTCACCATGTCTTACGACATCACTCTTGACTGTTATGTCTGCTTACCCCTCTATCGCCCCCTTACGTCTACCAATACTCTTCTGCTGCCAAGTACCATAAAGTCCCAAAATTATAGTATGCACGATGTAAGTGGTGATAAGGTCGGTTCGCCTCGCTCTCTATCTCACTTGCATCTATCGCTCATCCTATAGTGTACTCGTATTGACATACCGTGCCGAGCTCCTCTCCCGTAGACCGACTGCAGTTCATGAACGAGGCTGCGGTTCGGTTCGTCTTCAGTAGACCCAAAGTTGAACATAGTGTTTCCTACATTCCTTGAATGGCCTAGTCCTAAGCACTCCTGCCTAACACTTAAGCATTGGGCAAGGCCGATGTCTGAGACTTGACAGAATATTGCGCGAGCATACTTATGCCACCAATGATCATTCTCTGATCCTTCTTAATATTTGGAAAATTGGGTTGTCCATTGTTGAGACGGTGTTATAGTTGCTTGCCAGGGACGGCAAAATGTTATACTGAGATTCGAGACTGAGATTCGCCAACTGTTTTCGGCACAGAACCTTGATGCTCATACGATCAGTTGCTGGATTGAGAAGGCGTCGCATCAAGGTTGCCTGCAACGTACTCTAGCTGATGGCACCTTGGGATTGTGTATCTTGCGTTTACTGCACTGCGAGCTGACGTCGATACGGATATCGACGGCCATCACTGTACCAAGTTATTCTAAGTGCACACCTATGATACCGGTTTGCTCAATATCTTGGTCTACTCACGATATTCAGTCCGCATAGTGTCTTCTGTTCCATGTCATAGACTCTAGAGATATCGAATTCGGAGCTTTCTGAGATACAGTTGGGACGGTGATGAAGCTTGCGTTCTTGCAGATTCCTACTTTGACAATTGATGATTTGGATGCCTTTTATCCGTGTGTAGCTCCGACCCTCCGACCTTCTATTCCAGTCAGCCTTTGGTTTCCAATTACCTGTCCGTTGTAAATATTCTCGCTTATTATTCACACCCAAGTCTTCTGTCAGATAGGTAGCGAAATGCGTCATGTTGATGTAACACAGTCTTGGGTAGTCTGACGTGAGAGAGACTAATTCGATTTGACCGTTGACCCGGACTGCTTACATTGTTCAGCTTCCACTGTCGGTCTATGGCTCTTGATTAGCGAAGGATTGAATAGGACACTTTTGATCTTCGAAGCTAGGTCCGAGAAATTAACGACTCTGACTCTGACTCAAAGATTGTCTTCAGCTGCCAGTATAAAGACGGAACGACGCTCTGGTTTTCTCCTCAATTCTTCTCACCTATTGGTTTCCGTCACCCAGCGCTCCGGAATCTAGCGAAATGAGGAGGCGTAGTCGTGGAACTCGAGTTCGCCCGATTCCTGAGCAGACTTTCGGAAGCTCATTTTGCTTCGCGCCGCTGGTCATTCCAAGAATCAGATGAGATTCCTATCTCCGTGATCCTAAGCATTGTTGTCTCCATTTCCTGAATCTATGGCGCCTCTGTGAAACGTACGAGAGACTCGTTTTCGCCCAGCTTCGCGTACGCTGACGCTTCCCCCCTTCTTGGTCCCCCTCAAATGTCCGTCTCGTTCACCGAAGTATCAAAAGGCTCCTTCCGGGAAATAAACAATCCCGATGCCATCGAAAGGTGGCGAGTTATTTGCGCCGATGTGAAAGAAACTCCGGGCTGTTCGGCGAGTTACACCTAGCTTAGCTATACAACGCCCAACTTCATAGCTCGGACGAGGCTGATGATGAATTTCGAACCATCCAGATTCTCGGAAATAGCCATTGGCACACTTCAGGTCTTCGGGAGGCTGGAGCCGAAGTGTTGCGAACGAACACCTGCCCCGGATACGGGTATATCGTGTGTGCGGCTGGTCCCGTATGATCAAGAGGTGCAGGTGCCTTGAAGAATCTTTTGGGTGGCGGTGGGCGTTGAATGTGCTTATGTACCCCACGAAAAGCCTTGAAATGGCTCAAAGAGGCTGATAGAGATGATGAGGTGGTGGAGTGGTGCCTGGAATTGCTGCATGAAAGCAGAAGGTCCTAGGACCTCGGAGGTGGCGAGCCGTCTCACTGGAGAGAAAAAGAAAAACGAAAGAGAATTCTAGAAGCACGCGAAGACGGCGCCCTGTCTCTAGTCGAGTCATATCATAACCCTCAACCATGAACTGACAGAGAAAAAGATTCCAAAGTAGAAAGTCGAGAAATGGATGTCTCCTTCCAAACTTCTTGAGCGATACACATCTGCCGAGTTTGACCTTGAAATCCCTCACTTGAGGCTTTCCATCTCAATGTCTAAGAATCCTTTGAAACCACAGACCAGACTCTATACTGCCAATCTTTACCTAAAGACATCATTTCCGTATTGAAGACAGAAGAAAATTTAAAACGACACACGTACCGTATCCATCGGCTGGGCGCCCTTGGCGCTCGAAACAATTCCCCCTCATCCCATCCCTCGATCCTGGGCATCCTCGTCCTTCAAGTCCAAATCATCCTTTCAAAGGGATCATCTCATCACACCCCCCTTCCAGGTCGATCAACAAAAATATACCAGAAGAGACTCTAGGAATGTCGATCGGCTTATGGGGAAACACTTGACTATATCACAGAAGATGGGATAATGGCTTGATTTAAACATTTCCCAAACTCAAGGCTGAATGTCTGGCTTGAAATGATCGTTAAAGCTTAGGGCACTCCTTGTATGTCAGTGTCTTAGTGTCGTCGATCCTTCAAGATCTGGGGTCAGCCAATCATATCTGGAGCAAGGCGAGATCTACAAAGCAAAATAATTTACCGGATAAATTGTTTACAAGGAATATGGTTCTAGACTTACGGAGGAAATGTGAAACTGTATTCTCAATCAAATACGACGAGTGAAACCTAATAGCCCAAGCGCTATTGAGTGTTTAATGAGCGCCCGATTGCTATACAAAGCCGCAACGACGTCCCCCAATCGTAACCCTTTCGTCCCGCACCTCTACAATCTCCAACCCTCTTGTATTACAGCAAATTTCTCACCCAGACACAATTTCGAAACCGGGTACCTATTACATGAACGCGTTACATTGATTTGTTATTAGGTTGGGGTCGGAAGCGAAGTGGCCTATCGTCTGATGGTTAGCCTCACTGAGGCTGGCGAAAAATTCAAACGCCCCTGGCCGATTGATCTGAGTACACAGAACTTGAAATTTTCGGGACTAAGGATAAACTTGTGCCTAATAATGTACACGTAGGCGCATTTTACTACCTTTCTAGGCTACAAACCTCTGCGCATTTCGGCGGTGTGCCAAGACTTCTGCTCCTACATTTTACACTACCGGCATCAATGGTATAATGCACTGATCTGATTACGAGAAATTGGAGTATTTTTATCGTGGAACCAGCTGGTTGTTTATTGCCACAAAAATGGAACTTTGTTGTATAAAGTCAATGTCCCGTCTCCCATCTTCGACAGTATTGAAGAAAACGAACACAAGCATTCCACCACGACAACATCCTACCGGCCTATTCTCTTGTATTATACTTCTCGGTTGACTATTTCCTTATGTCGTGGTAGAAGCTGGGTCAGACCATCAAGAAATTCCTCAAATACGTCAAGCGAAATGTCTTATGAAGAAGTAACTCGGTACTGGATACGGGGCTTCGAGATAGATAAGAAGGTCATCACAAGAGAGCTTCCATATTATCTTGGTTCACAGGCAACAGTTAGGCCATATACGAGAGATGTGATCTTCCTTGTGTAGTAACATTGGACTCCAGCGCTGATTTTCTGGACAGGGAGAAGATGGCTACTTGATTAGCACTTCTGGGGCTTGTCTAACAGATGTAAGCCGTGCAGATAGTGCTCATGCGCTCTCATCGCCATTAACAAGTATGTAGGCGCAGATAGACGACATTTGCGTGAAGAGCAGGGAGGTGTGGCAAAAACAGTACGAGGCGAGGGTGCAGAGTGAAGAAAGTCAGGGACTAAGACGTCCACTACACCAGCCCGTGGTCGTCTCCAGAGGCTCGAATTCGAGATCCGACTCATCAAGATCGCACCATCATCGCTCGTCTGGGGAAAGAGGCGCGGGCTCATCGAGGCGCCGCTCTGGCGATTATCGACACGGCGAGAGTTCGAGTTCAAGACGGTGATGGACGGTGGAGGCGAAACGTTTCGGAATGATAACAAGCGGAGTTCGGAGCATACCCTTGTGCGAGACAAGCAAAATTGATATACCAAGGAGGGGGGGGTTGTGCGCTGTAATTTTGCATAGCGTGGTGGATTGATTGCAAATAGTGTGTTTGTGGCATTCGCTTCGACAATTCTGTCTTGATGTTTGGTTCAATACTGCATACGATATTTCTGTGGAAAGAATCAACTTCTCTCATCTCTTCTAGATTTTCAATTCCAGCAACATCAATATCAGCATATCTCGCCGCTTCATAGCACACCTCGTACAAACTTATCAGCTGATACACGACTTACTGACAGCCGCAACGCTCCGGATGTGTCCTTCTGTCAAACACGAAGAGAATGATCACGAATCTTTGCATTGCTCCTGATTCCAGTAACTCGACCTAGTCGCATCGTAAAGCCTTGCGTTATAAGTGACGTTATGCGATGCAACTCTCACGCGAACGCCAAAAGATTTTCGGATCGCTAGGAAAACGAGCATACACAATATGGCCAGTCCCGAAACGGAGGCATCAAGTCAATGTCCGTAACAGAACCCGCAGAATGCAAATTCCAGAGCGACACGAGGAGCGTAGTAGCCCAAAATGAGGCTCTTACGAGACTACGGGATAGGACAGGGCGAAAGTGGAAAAAGCACCGTAGGGCGATTGATGATGTTGATGGGCGCTGATTTCGCTGCGGCTGAAAAGAACGACATGAGTAAAAGATCAGAGATATTTCGTTTCTGCTGGTTGAACTGAGTACCCTTCTATTCTTCTAATGGGGAGCATTGAGAGCAGAAGGACTCAAGGTCATACAATGTGGAAAGAGCTTGAAGAAACATTGCTCCACTGGTACCATTTCAGAGACAATAAGGCTCCGCGAAACATCTTTGGTAAACTTGGTTTGCCGTTGGCGAGAGGCTTGTCAGAAGAATATGTAAAGTCGAGGTATCCCCAGGATATCAGGCGTGCTCCAAGGGCTCACAAATAGACTCAAAAGCAGCTTCTTGCAGTCGAAGGCGGCTGACTACGAAGCTAATTAGACTTATTGGGCTTGCACTTTCGCCAGAACATACCAGCGCAGTACTCGACGCGGACAGTTTCCTTGCTGATTTCCACTATTCGCTGAGCTTTCGAGTCTGATGTAGGTGCTCAAGAGATCATCGCAATACGACTCCATAGGTCAAATTGGTCTATACCACTCTCAGCGATTTGAAGCGTGGTCGAGGCTGGCTTGGACATCCCTCTATTCAGAGACTTTCTCCCTTCTTGTCGAGGATCTGTTGATCAAGACTCTTCTCATAGCCATGGAGATCAAAAGAACCTGCCGACCACAAAATCAAGGCTTGGATTGTCACTTCAGATGTATTGTTGCCCACGCGAGGAGTCGCGCTGATATAGCCGATCACATTAATCCACTCTCCCACATGAGTTTCTTTTGCTTTCATCGTGGCAAGTAAAAGTTTAACATCCACAAGAGCTCTGGTTCCTTGGCCGCGGGGGTGATTGTGCTCAAGTGTGAGCATAGCGTTTTGGTTGGAATAGTTGTGGATACTAAGGAGAGGGTGTCAACACTGAACAATTCTTGAAGATACAACTCTTCCAATATCGTAATTCCAGATAGGAGGAAGGTCATAGATTAGATACACTATCGGGATTATAGGACGCTAGCAATCATTGAACAGGAATTCGAGGCTCATCATGCATCTTACTAAGCGAGGTAGCCTTAATCCTGTGAGTATGGCAAGAATTGGGCTTTGGTTATTAACGTATGAAAAGCAGATGAATGAAAATTCAACTTACCAACCAAGGAAACGTACCTTCTCTCCAGCAGAGAAGCTCGGGAGATCGGAGAGTAATGCTAGCCTTGTCGCAATAGGTCCATTGTAGATACCAGCCATAACAATTTCGCGATTACACCAAGTTTAGAGTTGCATTTTGACGAGCACTTTCAAAGTCAGTGACTGTCGTTATATGAAAGTTGAACGACGTTCTTGATTGACATGCGCGAAAACATGTGCCTGGGCTATATGGAAGGTTGCTCACGTGAGCCGTAGTCCCCGCGCTAAACCGCAAGGAGTCACCTAGCGGCGTCATCATGGGACGGCACGACCTTTGATCATCTACCGCCCAGACCGAGTTATCTCATAAATCAGACCCTAGTTTGTCAGAAAGCACTCGTTGGAGTGGGTCGGGCGGTATACTGTAACCCCGACTTTACCTGCGTGCACGGGCGTAAACTAGGTAATATTGATGTAAAGCGCCCCACACCCCCGAGTGCTTTCTTCCCTAGAGTCTGAGGTCTTATGGTGCGAAAATCGCTTATATGGCGCCATTTTCGACCACCTCTAAAAGTTTAATCAATTGTAGCTAATTCAAAAACTATCCGTACAACTCGCGTGTCAGTATAGATTATAGATAATAGCTATCTCTAGCTATATATAACTTCTTACGATTATAGCTTTTGACCTTAATACCCAAGTACAGCCTCGCGTTTTCAAAATCGCCTTCCTTATATGGCCGCATCTCGCTCTCTCTCGCTCTCTCTCTCTTCACTTATTAATTACTAGGCGAAATTAGCTCCGATTCTTACGAGAGTAGGCTTATTTAATCCGTATTCCTCTTCTCTACTAAAGTCGTCATATAAAGTAGTTGTCTACTCTAAAGACTAAAGAAG